>ML366517.1:0-45755 GCA_005239505.1 Nicotiana paniculata
CTTTAAGTGGAAAAACTCCCATACCCCTTTGGGGCGTATAAAATAAAAAGGGAGGTGTGACAATTAATATGATTTGTGACATCATATCTCTCTCTCCTTATATCATATCCATGATTTTCTTGCACCTCGAGATTTTTTATATAGTTTGTTCCTCGTTGTATCTGGTCTCTCCACTTCCAACTCATTCTTCAACGCCAAAATCCTCTCGTTATTGTCCATTCTTGCTCTTGATATATATATATAATATCAAATTTGAACCACGTACTGCAATATGTAACATAATTAAATAGTCTAATTAAAAACTAAATCAAAACACTAGAGATGGAAAGCAAGAGAATTTGTCGCATCTCAAATACGTTAACAATTTCTTTAGTTTTCCTTTGTCAAAGCATATTGATTTTGTGCATGAACTACGATGAAACTCTTTGTATAAACAAAAAAATAAAGAACAAAGTAGAGCAATACTAAAGTGAAAGAAAATTAACTTACATTATGTGAAAAGAGAGCACTTAATTCTTTACATGCATATACTCTGTTGTTTAATAGATGCCAGTGCTTCATTTCTTTCCTTAATTTCTTCTTTTCTGTTTTAGTCGTACCAATTGAAATATTACAAAAATTGAAAATTACCATATTTTAGACAAGCTAAATATAATACGGATCAAAAAGCAGCAAGGTAGGAAGACACTTGGAAATATAATTTAGGAAAAGTTAAGTGTAAGGAATTAGAGCAAAAAAAAAAAAAAAAAAAAGGAAAGGTCGTCATGAGATAAGGAAATACTGATATATGGTAAGAGACGGAAATAATGTATCATATGATACTCTTTTTCTCGTTTTCAGTTATTTTTTTCTATGACCCAGCCGGTTATTTTACTTTTTAGATCCCCGATTTTCTATTTAAGACTCTTCATATGTATTTTTATTGTTTTATGACTTGCGGGGATAGTGGCATAAGGTGGCCAAGTTTAACTTAAGTCAACATATTGAATAAACGACCTCGTAACCGGGATTTGATCGTTCCAATTGTGTCACGACTCCAAATCTACCAGTTGTGATGGCACCTAATCCAACCCGCTAGGTAAGCCAACTAATAAATATCCAATTGCAGTGATATTAACAAGACAATTAACCGAAAGTACATTACTGAATCCTATACATTTTCCAAGGACTGGTAGTACAAATCATGAGCTTCTAAGAATAGAGTTCACAAAGCTAAAATAAAATAAATACGTCGTTTGTTTGAAAAGTACATAAACAGAGTTTTATAGATCTAAAGCTACCACGAACAAGGGATAACTATAGCGGGTACATCATTAATCCAGCTCCCATCGAACACAGCAACATCAGCAGCAAACATATGCATGCAAGGTGCAGAAGTATAGTATGGGTATACCACATGTACTCAGTAAGTAACAAACCTAATATTAGCTTGAAAGCAGTGACGAGCTAACACAAGGTCGGGTTCAATACCAATATCTCACAATAGTTCATAACAACATAATACAAGTATAAAAGAGGTATCTCAGAAGTAAAAAAATGCTCAGCTCCTTCACAGTTTCAGAAAATAATCATGCTTTTCAAGTATCTTAGTGAAAACCCAAATCTTTTACCGAAAATACCAAAAATACGAGTAAGTTTGAAAACTGTATTTTCCAATTATCCTTTCCCCAATAAATAAGATGTTTCATTTTCTTTTCAGATAACCAGTGTAAAATACCTCTATATGCCCATATCAATGTGTGTAAAAAGTCATGAATGACGTGATACTGTATAGCATGAGAAAAAATGCATCTCTAGGCATGTATGTCATGTGAGCATGCAATGCCATGTATCTCAGATATGAATCATTGTACTCTCACTCTCAGAGTACTCAATCTCATTGTCTCGCATCTTCTCTCACTATGCTCAATGCTCAGCACACTCAATCACTCAGCGATGTACAATACCCACTACAGCGTGTAGCCCGATCCACATATATATAGTCGACTACGCTCACTTGGGGTATGCAGACTCCGAAGGGGCTCCTACAGCCCAAGAGCTATAATCTACACGGACAATTCACGTGCCATAGTATCATATCAAGATTCGCGCGGATAACTCACATGCTACAGTATCATATCAGAATCCGCACGAACAACTCACGTGCTACAATATAAATGTCATGATCCGCGCGGACAACTCACGTGCTATGGTATCAATATCTCACAAACAGGCTCTCGGCCTCACTCAGTCATCTACCTCTCTAGTCTCACTCATAGGCTCACAATGTCATGAAACTAGCCCGGCAACAATGATATGATATATCAATATATAATAACTGAGATATGGTATGAATACATGGATATCACTGAGTACGAAATATCAATGATACCAGTGAGATGATAGTAAGAAACGACCACTATGGGTCCAAACAGTATCGGCATGATGCCTAAACATGATATCTAGCATGATTGACAGCTTAACTACTTTATCATATGGTAAAAAAAATACGGATATCAACAAGGTACGACCGGAAGCAACAGAGTCCAAATTCACATGGAGCACGCCCACACGCCCGTCACCTAGCATGTGCGTCACCTCAATACCAATCACTTAACACGTATTACAAGAATTCATACCCTCAACACTAAGTTTAGAAGATTTACTTTACCTCGAACGAGCTAATACCAATGTCGAGCAAGCCAAGCGATTCTCCGAAGATACCATCACGCACGTAGCGACCTTTGAACGGCTCAAAACAAGCCAAAAGAAACTCAAATACATCAAATACAGCCCAAGGAAACAATTCCAAATGATAAAAAATCGAATCCTCAATCAAAGCCCAAAATCGGCAAAAAATCACACCCGGGTCCGCGCCTCGGAACCCAACCAAACTCACAAAATCCGACAATACATTCAATTACGAGTCCAACTGTACTAGTTTTACTCAAACCCGACTCCAAATCAGTGTTCAAAACTCAAAAATTCATATTATGAAACTTTAGGCCAAAACCCCTAAATTTCCTCTTTAAATTCACAATCCAATCGCCAAAAATGAGAATAGATTCATGGAATAATATCAAAACAAGTGTATAATACTTACCCCAATCACTTTGATGAAAATTGCTCCAAAATCGCCTCAATCCACGCTTGGAAATGTAAAAATGAAGCCAAAATCGTGAATCCTAGTATTTAACATTCTGCCTAGCACTTCCGTATTTGCGGACAATTCGACGCATCTGCGACCACCGCTTATGTGCTAAATGTTTCTCTTCTGTGAAAATAGCCATGATCAGCAACCCCCACACCTGCGGATATCAAATTCTTCTTCTACGAAGAATATCGCACATGCGCTCCCAAATCTCGCATAAGCGCGCATGCAGGTGCGCTACAAAAATCATTTTTTGCGGTCTTCCTCACCCAGCCTATTCTCGCTTCTGTTACCAACAATCCGCATATGCAGACTCGCGTTTGCGTCCATTCTTCCGCAGATTCAGAAATACCAGAACTAGCAGCCTTCAGCAATGCAACATGAAATGAAAATGATCTGAACCTCGTTCGAAACTCACCCGAGCCACTCGAGACCCCGCCCAAATATATCGACAAGTCCCATAACATAACACGGACCTACTCGAGGACTCGAAACCCACATAACAACATTGAAACGATGAATCGCACCTCAAATCAAACTAAATGAACCTTGAACTTTCAATTTCCATAACTCGTGTCGAAACATATCAAATCATCCCGGAATGAACCCAAATTTTGCACACAAGTCCCAAATGACATGACGAAACTATTCTAATTTCTGGAACAACAATCTGAATTCGATATCCTCAAAGTCAACTTCCCCTCAAACTTATGAACTTTCCAAACCTTCATATTTTTAAATTTTGCCAACTGGTGCCGAAACCTTCTAGAAACATCCAAATGCAAATTCGGGTAGCCCGAGTCCAATATCAACATCCAGACCTAACAGAACCTTCAAAACCTTATTCCGTGGTTAAATTCACAAAAGTTCAAACTTGGCCAACTCTTTCAACTTAAAGCTTCAACATTGAAATTCATTCTTCCAAACTCAATCAGAAAAATCTAAAAACCAAAATCGACGACTCACATAAGTCATAATGCATCATACAGAGCTACTCATGACTGCAAACTACCGAGCGAAGTACAAATGCTCAAAACTACTAGTCGGGCCATTAAAAATAGGTTCCTATGATATCTTGGACTTGGGTGTGTGTTTGGATGGAGTTTCTGGTGATGCGGAAGCGTTTCAGCATTTAATGTTGAAAGTTGGCGCCTTGAAGGTTTTAGAGTTTCTTATATTAGGATTGAGGTAGACTCTGGTTATATCGATATACGTTTGTGATTTCGAGCCTTGGAATAGGTTCGTATGGTGATTTATGACTCGTACATAAAATTTGACGTCATTCCAAGTTGTCTAAGTATGATTCATCGCATTCAGAGCTAGTTGAAGAAGTTTAAAGTTCATAAGTTGATTAATTGTGTTTTAGAGGAAGATTTTTAGTTTTGATGTTGTTTTATGTGTTCTGAGGTTCCTAGGCGGTCCATATTATATTTATAGACTAGTTGGTACATTTGGACGCGGTCCCGGGCGGCTCGGTGGCGTTTCAGACCACTCGGAGCTAAGTCCAAATTTTGCAGAAATTGTTGTTATGATTTCCTTCTTTGCGAACGCATTAGGTCCCTCACGTTGGTGATGAAGGATTTGGGGGATAGGTAATATTGTTCTCCGCATTCATAAATATTGTTCCGCGTTCACGAATAAGGGACTAGGTCTGGGGTCAGAAGGCCTTTGCTCTTTGCGTTCGCAAAGTGCCGGTCGCGTTCGCGTAATTATGGTTGGACTAGCCTTCGCGATCACGAGGATCTGATCGCGTTCCCTGAGAAGGCCTTTGGCGCAAGGAGAAGTTTTGCTTTTGCGATCGTGAGGCTTCTTTCTGGATCGCGAAGAAGGGTCCACTGGCAGAAACTTTTAAACTTTGGGGTTTAGCTTATTTACTTCATTTCTCTCGTATTCTTAGTCGATTCCAGAGCTCTTCGAAAAGGGATTTCACTTTGCAATTTAAGGTAAGTAATTTCTACATAATGTGAGTTTATACATATATTATGGGTAAATTTTAACATAGAAATTCTGGAAGCTATGGGATTCTTTTATTGAAAAACCTAGGTTTTGGTAAAAATTTGATTAGACCACGATAATGATTATAGAATTAAGTAGAAATTATATATTTGATTTCGTAAGGTTATGGGTAATATTTATCTACAAAAATTTTCAAGATCCGAGCACTTCGGCCTTGGGTGACTTTTAAGAACTTTCCAAACTGGATTGGATAATTACTCTAATAGTCAAATTGTGAACTTTTGAGCACATATTGATTAGTTTGTATGACCTTTGGCTAGTTTTGGATTGCTCGACATCGATTTGAGTTTATTAGTGTAATTTGAGTACAGGGAAGAGGAGTTGAAAAATTACTCTAGGTGATTGAGACTATTTCCTGTGACTTGGGAAATGTGCACCAACTTTTCCCCTCCCTCTGATTCTCTCTCCGATGAGGCCTCTCATCGACTTAGACAACTTTAAACATGGGGGAAAAGTTGTTTTTTAAGTCTGGTGAAAAATCTTTTGAACTTAAAGACATTAGTGATTGTCATTACAGGTGGTTTCTTCTCACAGAGAGGAGCAATCGTTTTATTAGCATGATTAAAATAGACGAGAACAATTTGTGTTGGGCTTGTGATAATTTACGGCTGGCATCCAAGGGATCGGGGGATCTATACAGGAGATGGGGAAGAAATCAACAAAATTTATTACATACAGTATACCAGAACTTCAATATATATGGGCGCTTCATTCGTATTGAAAAGTGGATTAGTGCATGAAAATCTGCCATTATTATCATGGAGGTCGAGTACAACATTGGATGGTGTGACATTGCTGATAAGATTATCAGGATTTTGGGTAACTCTAACCCAATTCTTCATAGATTCACTACACCTGAGAAGTCTTACATCCAAGAAGCCAACTTGCAAAAATGGCCGGAAATGGCTTCCCAGACCAAGCCGGAAGAAGCAAAAGAGCAGTTCATATCTCGTTGCCTAGTTGGTGGTTTTAATGATTCCATTTACTCTAACCCACAACCAAAAGTCTTACAGAAATGGTTTATTACTAGATGGATGGTGAAAGCAGGTCTAAGGGTTTCACCACTTGCTCAAAATCAGTTCTTATTTGAGCTTCCTTCACGGCAGGAGGCTGAGAGGGTCAAGTTTGGAGATTTGTTCTGGAATGGGCGGAAACTCTTTCTTGACTGGTGGTCTCCTATTTATGGTACTAAACCCGCAGAGCAAATACAGGGACAAAAATGGATCAGGGCCTTCGGTATCCCATTACATGACTGGTCGGAGAAAACGTTGAGGTTTGTTGGTGATCGATGTAGTGACTACATAGATTCTGATGAAGACACAAGGAAAAGAAATAATCTTCTTTGGTCTCGTATTTGTGTTAATGATTCAGATCGGGAGCCTCCGAGTAAGCTAGATTTAGTTGTGGGTGATTTGGTGTTTGAAATCTCTATCATTGTAGATAGTCATTCTAAACTCGCCATCGACAAAGCTACAAAGTCTCAGTTAAATGACCATAGGTCCTGCAACCTTTGGTCAAAAGAGAAGAATGCTTTGAGTCCCACATTGTCAGATGTTTTAAATTTCAAACCTAACTCTAGGGTTGGGCCATCTCATAACCAGACCCAACAGGAGGTCAAACAGATGGTCAAACAAGCTAACCTTAATGTGTCGGACCATAATTATTATTCTAAAGGAAAAATAGGAAAGAGTCCCAATGGTCTCTTTAGAGGGAAGGGAAAGAAAGAGTGGATTGTTATTGGGCCAGCCCAATCTCTCACGCTAACGAGCAAGAAAACTGATGCGCTAAGGCGCAGCTTCGCGCAGCTGCTGCGCCCTTGCTTCTTGCTTTCGAGCCGGAGCTTGCTGGGTAGTGAAGTGGTCCGTGAAGGTTAAATAAGACTTGTGTTAAGCAAGCAGAGTAGTCAAGCCAAAGAGGGAAAAAAAGCAAGAAGTTGTTTTCGTTCGATCGCCAATAAATCCATGAGATATTATTTGTAAAAGGGCTCCATTAAGTCCTGTATCGGTTTAAAGGCCCATATACAGGTTCTCACAAGGAGACTAAAACAAAAATTGACAAGTCTCCTTCTCAGTACTCTTATCAACCAATTATTGTTATGTTCCCAGAGAAAAATTGCAACATTGGGTATGACGTCTCCAGTTAAGAGCAAATTGATTCTGATGATGAATCCGAACAAATGCAATCTTTTTGTCACGACCCCAAATCCTAACAGGTCGTGATGGCGCCTATCGTGGAACTATGCTAGCAAACCATCACCTAATTACTCATTTATTCTATTATAATACGTCAAAAATCAACAATAAGTAGCAAACAAAACATTAAATAATCTTTTTAAGTCTTTACGCCCCCATAATAATCTAACATTCTAAACAATCCTCCCAAGACTAGAGTCAACATGGTCACGAGCATCTAAGAAATAAAACTAACTCTGATAATGGATTAATCAATGTCTATGAAATAAATACTAATACTAATACTAATACTAATAAAGGAAGGGAAATGGAGAAACTGCGGACGCTGAACAGCTACCTCGAAATCCCGTAAGCTGCTGAATACGAACGCAGACAGCTACTGCTCCGAACCGGTACCTGGATCTGTGCACAGAGGCACAGGGAATAATGATGAGTACACCAACTCAGTAGTAATAAAAATAAATCAAAGTCTGAGAAATACGAAACACCCAGCACGGATACACCAATCCACAACAAAAACAGTAAAACACCAAGTCACCATAAAGTATTCATCAAATACATAAGTTCGAAAACTATTTTTCTTTAATCCTTTGAAACAAGTATAATTTCAATATATCTCGGTTTAAAGGCCCATATACAGGTTCTCACAAGTGAATCACTGTCAAAAACTCAGTAAAATCATCATAAATCTGCCCCTCGGGACATAATCATTTCTCATAACAATTTCCCTCAGAACCTCACCATCACTCAATATCAGCCCAGCGGGCAACCATACAGTCACTCAGTATCAGCCCACCAGGCAATCTCACAGTCACTCAATATCAACCCAGCAGGCAACCTCACAGTCACTCAGTATCAGCCCCGCGGGCATCACTTGCACTCAGTAGGTACCTGCACTCACTGGGGGTGTACACACTCCGGAGGGGATCCTACAGCCCAAGTGCTATAACAAGCCACATCATGGCATAAATCACTCACAATATTGGCCCTCGACCAGCCACATAATGGCATAAATCACTCACAATATTTTCCCTCGGCGTCTCTCGTATCATAACATCTTCACAATATTGGCCCGCAGCCTCACTCAGTCAGACACTCTCAACATGCCACTCAGGCCATCATTATACCGGGTTCTCGACCCAAAACAGTGTTTCATTTTTTTCAAGAAATAATATCAAAATACTCTGAGTGTCAAAACAGTTATCAAGAAAAGACTGAGTGAATCATAACATATCAAGTGAGGAAAATAGTAAAAACAGCCCCCAAGGGGTAAACAGATCGGCACTAGGCCCCAAACATGGCTTGCAGCCCAAATTATATAAAAGTATATCAATACTATTGAGCATAGGCTTTAAAATTGGGTTCGCAACTCAATAGTTTCCTAAAAAGGAATATATTTCCAAATTTCCAATATTTGGATTCCAAAATCCGTGAAAGGATGCATAGTCCGGGGTTTCATATCCTCAGGACGGGATTTAAAGATATTACTTACCTCAAACTAGCCCGAAAAGCTACTATGCAACTCGCTTGCCTCTCGAATCAGCTTCCGAGCGCTCCAAATTTATAAAGATCAGATCTTTATCATCAAATTATGCTAAAGGAATGAATTCCAATTGAAAAGTACCAATTTTAGCATAAAACCCGAATTTAGCCAAAACTCGATCCCCGGGCCCGCATCTCGGAACCCGAAAATTTTTATACCAAAATGTTATTCATCATCTCACGAATCCGTACATATAAATAATGCTAAAATCGGAGTTTGTTTGACCCCTCAAATCGACCGCTAAAGATCTCAAAATCTCAAGCCCTAATCCCATCTTTTCTACTGATTTTCATGAATTAAACACTGATATTATGTTCCTTAATCACATATAATCGAGTATTAGGGTCCAAAATCCTTACCTCAATGAAGAACAATGATTTCCCTCTTAAAAATTCCTCCAAAAGCTCTATTCCCGTTCAAAAATGGAGGAAAAGTGGGCAAAGGTCGGGAGTTCCCACGCGATCGCGAAGAGAAAATTCCACATACCCTCAAAAGACCCTACGTGATCGCAGACCTTCACACGCGATCGCGATTCAGCAGGACCTCAACCCACGCGATTGCAAATTTACCCATGTGATCGCGAAGAATATCCCCACGTGCCTATAACTCTACGCGATCGCATGAAGATCCACGCGACCGCACTGCTCTAGTCTGCCAAGCTATGCGATCGCAGACACACTTACGCGATCGCATAGAAAAACTTCACCTGCCTCGACTTTTACTCTACGCGATCGCAGCTATTTCCTTGTGACCACAATGAACAAATCACTTATGTGTTAACACCAGAAAACATCAGACTTTCTAAGGCCAAAAATGCTCGTTAACCATCCGAAATCCATCCCGAGCCCCTTGGGACCCCAACCAAATTTACTAGCACATCATAAATGATCATTCAAACTTAGTTGCACTATTGGAACACCAAAAATAACATCTAAACACCAAAATCACGTCGGATTCAAGCCTAAGAACTTTGAAATTTCTAAAATCCACCAACAATGTCGAAACTGTCCAAAACAACTCCGATTGACCTGAAATTTTGCAGACATATCCAAAATGACATTAAAAACCTGTTCCAACTGTAGGAATTCCATTCCGACTCTGATGGCCTATTTTCCACTGCCGACCGGAAAATACCAAAAACTAGCTTTCACCAATTCAAGCCTAATTCTACACCGGTCCTCACAAAAATATTCCTATCACACTCCTAAGTCCCAAAATCACCTAACAAAACTATCTGAGCCATAAAATCCACATTCCGGGGTCGTTTACCAATAAGTCAACTCTCAGTTGACTTTTCCAACTCTAAGGCTAACTTTAAAGACCAAGTGACTAAATTCTCATTATAATTACTCCGATTCTGAGCCTACCAACTCTACACATCAATAATAGTAATACCAACATGTGACAAGGCAATAACAGTAATTATAATGCAGATTCTACGTAACGACCGACCGGGTCGTTACACTTTTCCTCTTCTCTCTCTTCCGTCAACAAATCCAGATCTTTCCATGGTTTTTCTACGGGATTTTGATATTTATTCTCCCTCTGGTTGACAGTTTTTCCTTGCCCCGGTATGAAGAAAACCTCCATGCGCAGCAGATTACCAACGCACCAGTGGTTATTGAGACATCTCATTGGACCAAGGTTGGTATGACCAAAGCATGCAAGGCTTTCGGAGTGAACTCAGTTGGATTTGAACATGAAATTTTTTATATGGTCCTTAGAATGGAGCAAAATAGGCAATCACAAATACATTTGCAAAAGGGAAGAAGAAGTGAGGGGAAGAAACCAAAGAACATGGAGGAAAGAGAAGCAAGGTTGCTGGAATGCACACTTACATATGAAAAGGGTGAAGGGTCTGACAGGGGCAGGTTTCACAAAGCCTTTTCAGAATGAGAGAAAAAATTATTAGTTGGAATATAAGAGGGCTCAATGACGTGAGCAAGCGAAGCACTATTAAGGCACTTATTCAAAAGTGGAAACCTGAGATTTTGTGTTTGCAAGAAACCAAGACTGAAACTTTTTCAGTGGCTATAGCTAGACAGATTTGGGGCTCGAGATGGGTCGAGTGGACTGAGTTGAAGGCTACTAGAAACAGAGGAGGGGTAATAATTCTATGGGATAAAAAACATTGGAATTGCATTGACTCTTTGCAAGGGAAGTATTCCATCTCTACAATGCTTGAAGGGGTTCAAATTGATCTCAGATTGATCCTCATACTAACTGGGAGAGGATTGAATTTTGGGAAGAACTAGCTGATGTAAGGGGTTTATGGAATGATATTTAGATTATTGGGAGAGATTTTAATGTATGTTGTTTTGAGAATGAAAGTTTTAATTGTATAAGAAGATCAAGGGCTATGAAAATATTTTCTGACTTCATTCAATACATGGGCTTGGTGGATCTCCCTTTACATGGAGCTTTTTACACTTAGGCTAGGGGTGAATATTCTTTACAGGCATGAAGAATTAACATGTTTTTGATCTCTTCTGAATGGAATGATCTTTTTGGTTCAGTTTAACAACTAGCCCTTCCTAGAGTTGTTTCTGATCATAGGCATATTGCCTTAGAAAGTCGGGATTGGACTTCTGAACCTTCTTATTTTAAATTCGAAAACATGTGGCTACAACATGAAGGGTTTTGTGATATGATCCAAGAATGATGGCAGGGCTATATGGTAAATGGCTCCCCTGACTTTGTACTATCCCAAAAGCTGAAACTTCTAAAGAAGGATTTAGCAATCTGGAACAGGAAGTCATATGGTAAAATTAGCACCAGAACCAACAAAGCTATGGAAAAACTATTATTAATGGAACAAGCAACGGAAGGAAGACTGCAGACTCAAGATGAAACTAATAAAATCCTTCATCTAAAAATGGAGTTACAACAATTAGCCAAGGTTGAAGAAATATCATGGAGACAAAAGTCAGGATGCTTGTGGTTGAAAGAGGGTGATAGAAATACAAAATACTTTCAAAAGGTAGCCAATTCCCACATTAGGTATAATTGCATTGACATACTACAAGTGGGAGAGGATATCATTGAAGAAAAGGAACAAATTAAAAGGGTGATATTAGATTTTTATCTAGATCTATACTCTGAGAATGAAACTTGGAGACCTAGTTGTAACTTTGAAGGCTTGGGTTGTTTGAACAATGAGGAGAAGGATGCCTTGGAAATTGCTTTTGAAGAGGAGGAGGTTCGAGATGCTATCAACTCTCGTACACCTGACAAAAGCCCTGGCCCTGATGGTTACATTGGCTTTTTATCAAAGATGTTGGGATACTGTAAAACTGGATGTCATGGGGACTTTCAACCACTTCCATAGAAACTGTCACATGGTTAAGTCATTTAATGCCTCTTTTATTACTCTCATCCCTAAAAGGAAAGGAGCAATTGAACTCAAAGATTTCAGACCTATTAGTCTTACTAGTAGTGTCTACAAGATAGTGGCAAAAGTGCTAACCGAGAGACTTAAAGAAGTGATCGGGAAGTTGGTCTTTGGCTACTAGAATGCTTTTATTAAAGGCATGCAGATTACAGATGTTACACTAATTGCTAATAAATTCTTGGATTGGAGGAAAAACAATGGTGAACTTGGTGTGCTCTTTAAGCTTGATATAGAGAATGCCTTTGACAAAATCAATTGGCAGTATCTCATCTCAATTTTAAGGAAAATAGGATTTGGTGAAAAATGGATCAGGTGGAATACCTTCTCCGTAGTCAAATATTATGTTCTTGTTAACAGAGGCCCTGTTGGATTTTTCTCCCCTGAGAGAGAGATAAGACAAGGGGACCCCTTGTCTCCTTTCTTATTAATTCTAGCAATTGAGGGACTTAGCAGAATGTTGGAAAAAGCAAAGCAAATGCATTGGATGCAGAGTTTTGATGTTGGCAACAATTATGGCTTAACAGTTTCAGTGTCTCACTTATGGAATGTGGTCATTGAAAATTGTGAGAAAAGACTAGCGCCCTGGCAAAAACGATATCTTTATCTTGGTGGAATACTAACCCTCATAAAGAGTGTGTTAGACAACATACCAACCTATTTTATGTCCCTCTTTCCAATTCCTGTCAAAATTCAAAAGCATCTAGATAAACTCAGATGTTCATTCTTGTGGGAAGGCAACATCAAGAACCATAAACTTCACCTTGTCAAATGGGCCAAGGTAACACTTCCTAAATCACTTGGAGGTCTAGGGGTAAAGGACTTGTCTTTACACAGCAAGAGCATGCTAATGAAATGGCATTGGAGGTATAATCAGGAAGGAGTTGGTCTCTGGAAGGAGGTTGTTCAAGCTAAGTATGGCTGTAAAAGTCACTGGTGTACCAATATTGTTAGATCTATCTATGGATGTGGGTTGTGGAAGGGTATCAGGAAGCTGTGGGATGTCTTCACTATTGATTAAACCCTTCAAGTGGGAAATGGGGAACATATCTTATTCTGAAAAGATAAGTGGTTAGGCCATACAACACTGATGGATGCTTATCCAAGACTATTTTCTATTGCTACTAACCCAGACTCTACAGTTGCGCAGAATTGGGAGGTTAACTCATGGAACCCAAGCTTAAGAAGAAATCTGAATGACAGGGAGTTTTATGACTTGGTAACATTTCTTGGCAGCCTTCACAATAGTTCAACCATTACTCTAGGTAAGGACAAACTCAGATGGGGAAGCAGTAGGAGTGGTGCATACTCAGTCAAGGCTATTTATCAAACTTTAAGTTGCAGGAAGGAAATGATTGATCAATGGCCATGGAAACTAATTTGGAGGATTAAAATGCCTCCAAAGTTCAGTGCTTTGTGCTGGATAACCCTAAATGGAGCCTGCCTAACCCATGACAATCTCATTCGAAGGGGTTTTCAGCTTGCTAGCAGATGCCATATGTGCCAAAGCAACTCTGAAACAATCAACCATTTATTTCTTCACTGTCCAGTTGCAACAAACATAATGTCCATCTTTCTTTCACTTTTTGGATTGCATTGGACGATGTCATGCAGTGTCAAGGAAGTTTTTGTGAGTTGGAGTTCATGGAAAGTTGAGAAGTCCATCAAAAAAATTTGGTCTATGGTTCCTGCTGTCACACCTCCCTTTTCACCCGGTAAGGGTAATAAGGGAGTTTTTCCACTTTAAGTGACATTATTCGATTTTTGGGTTAAAAATCCCAAAAACCGAAGAATTTTGGATTTGTTTAAATTGTCTGCGAACCAGAAATTCGGGTAAGAAATTCTGTTAATCCGGGAGAAGGTGTTAGGCATTCCCGAGTTCCATAGTTCTACCACGGTCGCTTAATGATTAAACTTGGCCTAAATTTTTTAACTACTGCTTTTATACCTATGTGCATTTTTTATATTTTTACCGCTTTTATTAGTCCATTTTATGTAACGAGTTATATTGAGGCGGGTTACGTATGTGTAAACCCGCGGAAATTGGACGTGTCAAAATTATATCACGCAGACGTGTACATAATTCACAACACTTGATTCCTTTTGAAAAAATAGCCAAAGCCGCACAAGCGCGTGTTTTTGTTTTATACATGAAATCGGAATCACGTCACGCGAGCATGTACGTAATTCCGATAATAATTTCAGAAATTTGTTCCTAAAAGTGTCTCTACGAGTGTTCATTTTAGTCTTTGTTTGTGTTATGTAAACTTATACACAATTTGAGGAAATGGTATATTTTAGTTTGGTTTCATTCAAAGTTACGTAAAACGTATACTTTGATTGATTAAGTCATTATCTAAGTCTAAAAGTACTATCTAATTCAAGAATGTGTTTGAGTTTCGCTACATCTAATGTGAATTCCTAAGTTAAGTCATAGGGACTGATTTAAAGAGGCATTCTTAGATAATGATAGGAATCACTCCCGAACTACGTCCATTAATCACATTCATGAGGATTTGGGCTATGGCCTGGTTTAGCCCAGTTTGTCACTTAACCCTTTGGCCAATCTTAATATAGGCTATTCGAGAAAGAAGGAGTATATACAATTCAGCTTAAATACTACTAAACTGAAGAAATTAAAGATGCAAACAGAGATGCAAATTTATGATTTCAACACAATGATCAGAAGCAAATTTGTATTTTTTTGCCCTTTAGTTGCTGTAAACGCTGCTTAAGAGAATATATCTATGTGACTCAAAAATACACCAGATTTTACACAAAGCAATTTAAGGAAAAAGTCATGGGAATTTTAACGAAAATAGGTTTTTTCACAATAGCATTTGAAATCTCGGACAGATTAATTTTTTATTCTAGAAATTAGACGAGTTTCAAAGACACATTTTTTTATCTTACTTGAATCCGACTAGTTGTATGCCCTATTGCATTAATGTTAAAGTGAAAAAAACATAACGCTAAAACTTCTGGGCTTTTGTCCCCTTGGGCCCAATAGCCTGGGGTTCATGTTGAATCAGGACCTAATGGGTCATTTTATCAAACTGACCCAGTTTCAAAGAAATTCATATTTAGCAAAAATAAAGCAAGATGAAAATGCATATTGATTCTAATATCGTCCAGTCTCTTTTTACAACTGAGATTCGAAGTTTAAACAAAAAAGAAAAGATGATATACTTCTCTAACTAATGGACTACCTTACAGCTTAACAAGAGAAAAAGAACTACCCCTAGGCTAAATGAGAGTTCGATACTATTGCTTCTAGCTGGACCTCTCTTTTGTTAATCTTAAGCGCAGCACCAAAGGATTTTATGCATCATTATGGGAGGAATTTGACCATGAAAGGGTCAGATTCACTTTACCCTTAATGCTCTTTTAAAATTGGAATTTATATGGTACAATCAAGTATAAGCATGGAAGGTATTAAACTTGGCTAATGAAGAGTCTAAATTTTGTCTAAACTATCAAGTATTGAAGTCATGCTTTACAAATAACTCATTAGACCGAGATAACTTGAACCAATCCGAATTTGGCCAATAAATTCTTGCTGTCAGGAAATTAAACAGGAAGAAGCACCAAACTAACACATACTTTAAGATCTAGTAGCCAAATATAACTACACATAACATGAAGACAGTTTCACCAAAGGGATCTCATTTAATATAAATCAGGGATACATACCTTTTTTGAAGAGAAAAATAACAAGAATCCTCACCAAATAAAGGCCAGGCATATGGTAAAACAACAAAAATGGGAGGAGAAATGCAGCAGCAACAAAACAGATCAACCAAGACCCAATATCAACCAATAGGAACACATAGCCCAGCACTTGAGTACTTAGACCAAAGATTTTGAAACCAGAATACCAAATAAGGACCAAAGCTGAGAAACCCATAGGAACTTGATGAATTCTTGAAAGAAAATCAAATATTTTTCACTCATATTTTTGGAAACTTTTCGTTTATAAAGGAAAAACTATTCTGATTTTTTTTTGTTTTTAGATGTTTTTAGCAGCTGAGTTAGTGTAAAAGGAGGGTATTTCAGTGTAAAAGAAGGTAAAATGAAGTAAATGGAGTCTAAAAAGATCCTTCTAATGTGAAAAATAGGTGTATATATAAAGGATTTGGGGATAGGATATGCTTGGCATATTCCCTATCCCTAATGGGATGAAATAGTACAAAGGCAGTTGTCACCCTTATCCTTTGGGATAGCTGCCCTTATCCCAGAAAGTTCCAGCCCCTACAATGACCCTAATACCCCTTAAAATCTGATTTTCTAATTCTAGAAGGTTCTTGGGTTGTTACTCCCAAGATTCCTTCAACTAAGATTCCTAATATACCCCTAGGAGTCCCTAGAATTATCCTTAGGTAACTAGGGTTAGGTTTTCTTGGGGTTATTATTAACTCTAGTTAGTTGATCTTAGTTAGGAACTTTGGTTATTAAGGCCACTAGGTGTTCTTAGTTAGTCATTAGTTTATTCTTAGTTTGATTAACCTAATAGAGATTAGTCAACTTAACCTCTTTGAATTCAGGTTAGTTGAATTACTTCAATCAAGTAGACTTGGTTAATTATCCTAATTAGAATTTAGGACTTGACTGATTATTTAAGAAGTTACTAACCTAGGTTAGATAAGTGTCTTTTAGAAGGTCATTATTAATAGGATTAGACTAAGTTAATTTACAACCATACACTGGTTCGAAATTGACTAGTCTCTTGATTAATTTGGGGAAATTAAGTAACCTAACTATAACATGCTCAAATGAACTATGAGGCAATTAACCAACAAATGATCATTCCTAACAGAAATAGTAAATCCTAACAGGTTCTTGAACAAATTCAATCATAATGAACAATCTAGGGCAAGGAATGACGATCGTTAAAAGAAAACCTATTACTAAATGACGGGTTCATCACAGAATTCAACAGCAAACAAACATAAAAAAATGAAAAAATAATAAAAATGACACAGAATCTAAACCTTATGGTAACAAAAACAATTAGAGACAGAATATTAAGAAAAGGAGAGGAAATACTAATCCTAAACAAAAACAGAAATAATAATAATTGACATGATTTCATGCTTCAATAGCACATAGAAAGAATAAAGAGAAGAGGATACACCCGTTAGCCAAAAAAATGGATATTTCCGGACCTTGCCGGACTCCGGAGGGGGTTTGAAAATAACTCAAACCCATGTGAATCAATAGCCCTCAACGAGAGCTATCGATCCATGTAGGTAGGAGCTATTAAATGTCTTCGAGCCGACAGGTAATGGGAAACTAGGGTTTCTATTTTCGTAGATCTAAGATTGGAGGTTTTTGGGTGGTTTTTTTAAGAAACTAACAACGATAAGGAGTTGAGGGGGGGATGAGGAGTAACTGGTAAGAATTTGGGGTTGACGGGTTGAGTTCCGCCGCCGATGGGCGATTTCCGATCGGCGAAGTGTTGAGAGAGAAGAGAGAGAGGTCTGGGGTGTTAGGCTTAGGGTTTCATGGGGGTATGGGGGTGGTTAGGACATATTAATACTTAGGGGGTTGTTAGTTTAAGACCGTTGGATCAAAATGATCCAACGGTTGAGAAGTTTGGGTAAGTGAAACGGGGTCGTTTGAATGGATGTTGGGGCCAGGCGGATGGGTTTAATTTGGGCTGGACTGGGCGAAGGAAGCTTGGGCCTTGGGCAATTCTAGCCCAGGTCCATTTTAATTCATATTTTTACAAAATCAAACTTAATTAATTAAAACTAAAACGTAATAATTAGTTCTAATCCTGGTCTTTGTTTAATTAATAAATTAATTAATTAAGAGTCTATCACTTAATTTACTCCTAATCAATTAAAGGACAAATTTCACATTTTTTTGTTAAGAAGAAATAATTAAATCGAGATATTAACATTAACCTACTTTATATCAAACAATTATATTTATTTAAATGATAACTACGATTATGCGCCTAATTATGCCGCTTTAAATTATTTATAGGTTTAAAAGGCGAATTATGGTTACATAATGCAAAATTAATTCACAAATAGCAATTAAATTCAATTAAAAAAAAAACTAAATAATTTGTTGAATTTTGTGTAGGATTATATGGTAGGTAAAATTACGTGCTCACAGTTTCCCCTCTTTGCTCGGAAACACGAAGAGTTTTCGGACAAAGACAAAGTGAGCAGTCATGAACGGTTTTACCCATTCATATACTCCATTGTAAAGCGTTTTTGAAAAGTTTGACTGAACCTTGCTTCGAAGGTTGCCTACATATCCTTGGCTATAAAGGAATCAAGTCAGTGTAGTTTTGGAAGTTTTGGTAGCTGGGACTACCGGGTAACTGTGGTTTCACTGTGGTTGCTACTGTTACTGCTGTTGATCTCCTTGTTAGACCAAAATAACAAAACGAAAGACTAACTAAACCTATCAGCTGCTAGTTACAAGATTCATATCTAAGACTTGGTCTTGAGTCTTGATCTGACTCTGACCTGGATCTTGATGCTTGTTAGCCGCAGTGCTGGTTTCGTATTATTGTTCCTCGGATCAAGGCATGATATACTGAACGGATGACTTCAATCTCGTCCTGAATAGTCCATATCTTCCCAGTTTCTGCACTTTGGATTCAATCTTCTCTTTTCTCTTTTTGTTTTATTATTCTGGATCGAAACTTATTCTTTTGGTCGTCTCGAGTCCAATGTCCTAAAAATGTAATCTGCACCAAAATCAAAAAAAAAAACGAATGAAATTTTCTGCCCCAGTTTACACTAGGAAAATTTCGTGAGTTATTGTAAGGAAATCTAAGCTACTTTATTACTGAAAGCGATGAAAATCCAGGAACAGTACACCCAGAGTTATTGTAGACTAGGGATTGGATACCCTATGTCTAGAAGTAAGATCAACTAGGGGTGGTAGACCCTATGTTGCAAAATAAAATCAACTAGGGATTGTATACCCTATGTTGGAAAAGAGATCATCAACTAGGGATTGTATACCTTATGTTGGAAAAGAAATCACCAACTAGGGGTTGTATACCCTATGTTGGAAAAGAAATCATCAACTAGGGATTGTATACCCTATGTTGGAGAAGAAATCATCAAATAGGGGTTGTATACCCTATGTCGGCATCAACTAGGGAGTGTATACCCTATGTTGGAAAAGAAATCACCATCTAGGGGTTGTATACCCTATGCTGGAAAAGAAATCATCAACTAGGGATTGTATACCCTATGTTGGAAAAGAAATCATCTACTAGGGGTTGTATACCCTATGTCAACATCAACTAGGGAGTGTATACCCTACGTTGGAAAAGAAATCATCAGCTAGGGGTTGTATACCTTATGCTGGAAAAGAGATCATCAACTAGGGATTGTATACCCTATGTTGGAAAAGAGATCATCAACTAGGGATTGTATACCCTATGTCGGCATCAACTAGGGAGTGTATACCCTACGTTGGAAAATATCATCAACTAGGGATTGTATACCCTATGTTGGAAAAGAAATCATCAGCTAGGAGTTGTATACCCTATGCTGGAAAAGAAATTATCAACTAGGGGTTGTATACCCTATGTTGGAAAGAAATCATCAACTAGGGGTTGTATACCCTATGTCGGCATCAACTAGGGAGTGTATACCCTACGTTGGGAAAGAAATCATCAGCTAGGGGTTGTATACCCTATGCTGGAAAAGAAATCATCAACTAGGGGTTGTATACCCTATATTGGAAAAGAAATCATCAAATAGGGGTTGTATACCCTATGTCAGCATCAACTAGGGAGTGTATACCCTATGTTGGAAAAGAAATCACCAGTTAGGGGTTGTATACCCTATGCTGGAAAAGAAATCATCAACTAGGGGTTGTATACCCTATGTTGGAAAAGAAATCATCAATTAGGGATTGTATACCCTACGTTGGAAAAGAAATCATCAGCTAGGGGTTGTATACACTATGTCGGAAAAGGTGCATCTAAGGTTTGGAAACCCTATACCACTTCAGGTTTGGGTTGTTTTCAATATTTTTTACTTTTTCTTCTTTTTCTCATTTTATTTTGAGTGAATGCGGGAAAGAATCTTGGAGAAAACTTCCCTTTTGGAGTTGTTGCTGTAGAGCTGCTTCTAGCTCTTGCGCCCTTTCTTTTGGTTGCACCTGCATTTTGCGAGGTTATTTTGAGTTACACCTGTTTCCTTCAAACAAAGAACAATTTGTCAGTTTGAAACGGTAGTTGGTTTTGCGGCCTTGATTTTCAACAGCTTGTTCTCCATTCTTGTGACGAAGATCTCGACCACTTGCTTGCTCACTGGGGATTGGGTTTCATCTCTAATCCCGGGGATCCTGGCTTTCCAAATTTTAACATGGCGCTCGGTCACGTGGGACCCAACATTTGACTTTATTTTACCTTTTAGGCCTTTCACTTGCCTTCTCTTTTGGATTTCCAGCGTATCGGGGAAGTTTTTGGCCTCTCAAATTCTGCTGCAATGGTTTTCCAACTTTACTTTGCCTTCATCGGCCTTTCACTTCTGATTTTTCCCCAATTTTAACTTTAAAGCATTTGGAGCACTTCGGCTTTTCGAACTTTGCCGGGAGGGGTTAGCCACGTGGGGCTCAATCTTTCACTTCAATTTCCTTTATAGGCACTTTCATTTGATTTTCTTCTTTCAGGAGTTTTGCGTTCAAAGCATCGGTCGTTGCGGCCAGTCGGGATCGACTCGATGCCCTTGATGAGGCTTGGTTCCCTTTGCATGTTGGCTCGTGTCAAACGAGAACCCTGTAAATTAGTTTTACCATCCTTTCTTTGCTCTAACTTAGAAACATAGTCAGACTGAAAGGGATTGAAAGAAAAATAACAAAGAAACGGAGACAATGAATTTTGACAAGAAATATCCCTTTCGGGGGAAAAGAGAAGAAGGACTTATCTGGAGTGTACGCGGCCTTCAATGAACATGACATGCGTCTTGGACTGGATGCCTGATCTATATAAACCATCTGACTCTCAGAAATTCGTCCCGATTTTTTACCTCGAGGTCGAGAAACCTTGCCCAGACCATGTCGATACCAGTGACCAATCATCCTCTTTTCGATTAGTAGTGCCCTTTTTGGGTTTTCACCGACTAACCTCTCTCATTTCTCTTCTCGCCATCGCCCTGTAGTGATCTTTGCGAGTTTTCACTAAAAAGACTCTTATTTTTAGTTTCTCTACTCACTGTCGCCTTGTGATGCCCGTGTGGGTTTTCACCGATAAGACTCTCTCATTTTAATTTCTTTTCCTACCATCGCCTTATGGTGCCCGTGTGGGTTTTCACCGATAAGACTCTCTCATTTTAATTTCTTTTCCTACCATCGCCTTATGGTGCCCGTGTGGGTTTTCACTGATAATACTCTCTTATTTTAGATTCTCTTATTTCTTGTATCAGATCCAAATTACGGTATCCTCCAATTCTGGCCTTTCTTTGTCAATCGATCGGAAGGACTTGAACAGGATTTGGGGTAAAAAGAATTTGTATCGAATTACAACTTTGGAACTTTTCGGGCAAATCATTGTCGAATTTTAACACTTTCCCCATCTTAAACTCTTGGGGGAATTTTGATTTTTATTTTGGTGTGACTGAACCCCAGGGAGAGGCTGCCTACGTATCCTTTCGGGATCAAGTCAGACGTAGTTCAAGGAAACATTTGTTTTTGTTTTTGATTTTTCTTATGTTTTATCATCATTTTTTATTTTTTTATTTTTTATTCTTTTATATATATATATATATATATATATATATATATATAANTGAAGTATTGATATATATATATATATATATATCAATACTTCAAGTTCCAAAGAGGGTAATCAAGGAAGAGTAACCGGCTCAAAGGGTTTACAAAAACTGGTATTGTTTGGGGTAGCGCGAATGAAAGCATTCGTCATTTCGATCATGAGCATCATCACGGAAAGGTCAAACATAATACCTTTTGACTGCATCTGCATTGACAGCCGTTTCAGGGTCATTTCCTTCGATGTCCCCCAAGTACAATGCTCCTTTTGGTAGCAATTTCCTTATGATGTATGGACCTTTCCAGTTCGGGGTGACTTTTCCTTTCGCTTCTTCATGGTGTGGGAGGATACGTCTTAGGACGAGCTGCCCCACTTCGAAGTTCCTAGGCCGTACCTTCTTGTTATAGGCGCGGGCCATTCTTTGTTGGTACAACTGCCCGTTGCAAACTGTGGCCATTCTTTTCTCATCAATCAGAGTTAACTGTTCCAACCAGGTTTTGACCCATTCATCATCCTCGATTTCAGCTTCGACAATTATCCTCAGGGAAGGAATTTCGAATTTTGCAGGGATCACGGATTCAGTTCCATAAACCAATAAATAAGGTGTATCCCCCACTGATGTGCGCATGGTCGTGCGATATCCCAATAATGCAAAAGGCAACTTCTCGTACCACTTTCTAGAACTTTAGATCATTTTTCTGAGGATTTTCTTGATGTTCTTATTTCCTCCTTCGACGGCACCATTGGCTTTGGGCCGGTAAGGGGTGCAATTACGGTGTGTGATTTGAAATTGTTCACATACCTCCCTCATCAAGTGGCTGTTTAGATTTGCAGCGTTATTGGTAATGATAGTTTTTGGAATATCGAAACGACAGATAATGTTTGAATGCAAGAAGTCCACTACTGCTTTCTTAGGGACGACTTTGAAAGTGACTGATTCGACCCATTTTGTGAAATAGTCGATGGCCACCAAAATAAATCGGTGTCCATTTGAAGCTTTTGGCTCGATTGGCCCAATGACATCCATTCCCCAGGCAACGAAGGGCCAAGGTGCTGACATGGGGTGTAATGCCGAGGGTGGTGCATGAATCAGGTCACCATCTATTTGACATTGATGGCACTTTCGGACAAAACTGAAACAATCCTTTTCCATGGTCATCCAGTAATATCCTGCTCGCAGAATTTTCTTTGTGAGGACGTACCCGTTCATGTGGGGACTGCATACTCCTGAATGTACTTCGTTCATAATTTTTTCAGCTTCTTTGGCATCCACGCACCTTAACAAATTCAGATTTGGATTCCTTTTGTACAACACTTCTCCGCTTAAGAAGAAACTGTTGGCGAGTCTTTTGATGGTTCTCTTTTGATCCCCATTGGCATGCTCCGGGTATTCTTTTGTTTTCAAGAATATTTTGATATCATGATATCATGGTTGGACATCGGGCTCTATTTCGACCCTGTTACAATAACCATGTCTTTCTTTGATTTGAATTTCTAACGGGTCAATGTGGACACTATCGGGATATGGCAGCATTACAGCTAGGGTAGCCAGTGCATCGGCTAACTCATTATGGCATCGAGGAATATATCTAAACTCGACGGCTTTGAATCATTTGCTAAGATCTTCCACATGTTGTCTGTATGGAAGGAGATTAACATCTCGAGTTTCCCACTCTCGCTGAGCTTGCTTTATGATCAAATCAGAATCTCCCTTGATCAATAACTCTTCCACATCCATGTCAATGGCCATGTTCATGCCCATTATAAAAGCTTCATATTCGGAAGTATTGTTTGTACAGAAGAACTGGAGACGGGCCATGGCTGGATAGTGTTGTCCCGTGGGAGAAATCAAGATTGCCCTAATCCCAACGCCTTTGGCATTGACTGCACCGTCGAAGAACATTTTCAAGGTATTAGTGTCTTCTGAGATTACTTCGACTGAATTGACTTCCTCATCCGGGAAATAAGTGCTTAAAGGTTGGTATTCATCGTCAACCGGGTTCTCATCCAAGTGATCGGCCAAGGCTTGAGCTTTCATGGTTGTGCGGGTGACATAGACAATGTCAAACTCCGTGAGCAAGATTTTCCCTTTTTCTAACCTTCCTATGGGCATTAGTTTTTGGAATATGTATTTTAGAGGATCCAACTTAGTTATGAGGTATGTGGTATAAGCCAGCAAATAATGTCTGAGCTTTTGAGCAACCCAAGTTAGGGCACAACAAGTTCTCTCTAGCAGAGTGTATTTGGATTCATAGCCAATGAATTTCTTGCTCAGATATTAGATGGCTTGCTCTTTCTTCCGGGTAACATCATGTTGCCCGAGGACGCAACCAAAAGAATTTTCCACGACTGCTAGGTACAGGAACAGAGGTCTTCCTGGTTCAGGCGAGACCAGCACTGGTGGATTCGACAAAAATTCCTTGATTTTATCAAAGGCTTCCTGACATTCATCTGTCCATTTGATTGCCGCATCTTTCTTTAAGATCTTGAATATTGGCTCACAGGTGGTTGTAAGTTGTGCAATAAACCGGCTGATATAGTTCAATCTTCCTAATAAGCTCATGACCTCTTTCTTAGTCTTTGGAGGTGGCAGATCTCGGATGGACTTTATCTTCGTCGGATCTAACTCAATGCCCCTGCGGCTAACTATAAACCCCAAGAGTTTCCCAGAAGGAACACCAAATGCACATTTAGCAGGGTTCAATTTCAAGTCATATTTGCGTATCTGTTCAAAAAAATTTCTCAAATCTCGGACATCGTCCTCCTGTGTTCTAGATTTAATAATGACATCATCAACGTACACCTCAATTTCTTGGTGCATCATGTCATGGAAAAGGGCAGTCATGGCTCTCATATAGGTTGCCCCGGCATTTCTCAAACCGAACGGCATAACCCTGTAACAATAAGTCCCCCATGGTGTAGCGAAAGCTGTCTTTTATGCATCTTCCTCATCCATTAGGACTTGGTGATAACCGGCATAATAATCCACAAATGACTGTACCTCATGTTTGGCACAATTGTCGACAGGGATATGGATGTTTGGTAACGGGAAATTATCTTTGGGACTTGCTTTGTTCAAATCCTTATAATCAAAACATACTCGGAGCTTCCCGTCCTTTTTTGGTATTGGGACTACGTTGGCTAGCCATGTGGTGTATCTGACTACTCGGGTTACACCGGCTTTTAATTGTTTGGTGACTTCTTCTTTAATTTTGTCACTGATATCTATTTGAATTTTCTTTGCTTTTGTTGGACGGTCGGGCAATCAGGATGAGTTGGCAAGTTGTGTACCACTAAATCAACACTTAGTCCGGGCATATCATCGTAGGACCAAGTGAACACATCTTTGAATTCGAACAGAAGTTGAATCAATGCGTACCTAGTTTTCTCATCCGTGTGAATGCTTATCATGGTTTCTCGGACCTCTTCCGGATTACCCAAATTAACCGGCTCTGTTTCATTTAGGTTTGTCTTAGGCTTATTCTCAAATTGTTCCAATTCTCTGTTTATTTCCCTAAAAGCCTCATCTTCGTCATATTCTGATTCTTGATTCATTATTTCGAGATTAGACAACGTATTAAGATCAGAACATGAGGTCCGCAAGCATGTCATGTTATTTAAGGCCGCATCAGTAGGACTGAAAATAAGATAAATAACAAAATCAAAAAGAATAATAGATGATGAAATTTTGATTTCATTTCATTGAATTTGAAGATAACGGGGGTTTTACATCGGAATTTAAAGACAACAAAATTAAAAACACTCGATTTACACCTTGAAATAACTTGAAGTGCAGAAAGGACAACATGAACTACCAAGATTCTCGTATGATTGGGAAGGGAATATCTTTCCAGTTCTGCAGTTTGGCATTCGAACCCATGTATTGCACCTCTGCGGTGCTCGAGCCTTCTCCTGGCTGAACCATGTGAGCTTCATATAACATTTGTCTCATGGCTCCGCAGATTTCTTCAATTTCTTTGGCCGTAAAGGCCTCCTCTTCTTATTCAACGTACTATAGTTTGATGAAAGACTCAGTGATGTGTGCGACTGGTTAAGGCAGGTCCCATCCATTGTTTTTACGTTCGTTGGCCCGTTTCACATCATCATCTATGGCCTTGAAACCGATGCCAAAGAATTTTTCGGTGGCAAGCAGAGAGATTGGCTCGGTAATGCCTTGTAAGGATACCCCGAGCCCCTTTCCGGGTTTGTACCCGTGTCGGATCATGTCGGTAGCAACCATGATTGATGCATTAGATAAACAATGATGTGGGCAGGGAACACCTTCCTCGTGCTGATCAGCAAGCACAATCTCAAAGGCTTGGTAAACAATATGTTCGCTACCTTCTCTGGCCTCGAGGCAGGGGACGGAGGGATCCTTTTTTATTGATTGTTCGTCCTCTCCGTGGACCACTGTCTCCTGATTCTCATGTTCAAATTTGACCATCTGGTGGAGAGTAGATGGCACTTCCCCAGCAGCGTGAATCCAAGGTCTTCCTAGCAGGAAGTTATAAGAGGTGTCCATATCCAGGATTTGGAAAGTTACCGTGAAATCCACAGGGCCAATCGTCATGACTATGTCAATTTCGCCAATGGTGTCCCTTTTGATACCGTCAAAGGCGCGAACACAAACATTATTTGGCATGATTCTCTCAATGCTTATTTACATTATTTAAAGCGTCGACAGGGGGCAAATATCTACCCCGGATCCTCCGTCAAGCATAACTCTCTTTACATATTATCCTTCACTTTTAACTGTCAAGTGTAAGGCTTTGTTGTGAGCGGCCCCCTCAGGAGGTAGGTCATTTTGGCAGAAAGAAATTTTGTTTACTTAGAAGAAGCACCCAGCCATTCTCTCTAACTGCTCGAATGAGGTCTCATCTGGTACATACGCTTCATTCAGCATTTTTAGGAGCACTTTTTGATGCTCGTTTGAGCCCATCAACAGAGACAAAAGCGAAACTTGATCAGGGGTTTTCCTGAGTTCTTCAATTGTGGCATGTTTAGACATTTTCATTTTCTTGAAGAACTCTTCAACTTCTTCGGCAGTGACGGGTTTTTTAAGGGGAAAGCATTTATGCTTGGCTTTATTCAACTCCTCTGGGTTATGATATTTCCCGGTAGGTTTTGCTTCATTAACTTCCCCTTTGACCTCTTTACCTTTGTATGTTACCAGTGTTTGATCATAATTCCAGGGGACAGTAGTTGTATTTTTTATCGGGATTTGCGGCCGGCGGCTGATGATCAGAGGTTCATTCAGCTTAGGTAGGACGGCCAGATTTTTCACAACATATGTCCCCTTCGGCACATTCACTCTCTGCGGCTTTGATTTCGGTTCTAATCTTCTGGGAGGGCTCAAGGAGAGTTCTGTTTCGTGGAGCCCTCGGAACATAAAGGACAGCTTCTTTAGTTGGTGTGGTCTCTTTCTTTTCTTCATGGGCCTTTTCTTTATCCTGGTCAGGGGGATTTGTTTTCTTTTCTTCTTTGCCCGGTTTTGCCACTATTTTTTATTTCTTTTCTGTATCCACAATGGCAATGCTTGATTTCTTTCCGGGTCAAATTCTTTGTCTTCACAAATCATTCCAATGACGGGCCCGTTATTATGGGCTGGGAGTGGATTGTTTGTGACATTGGGGACCTCCTTACCCCTTAGCACCACTTTTTTCATATTCAATCAGATTTTCTACTGCTCTCTCGAGAGTCCAGCAGTTTTTAGTATCGTGCCCCTCCGCTCCCGAGTGATAGGCACAGCTGGTTCCTCGTCTGTATGACGCCGATTCTGGATTTTGCCGAGTTGGAGGTACGAGTTGCAGTAGTCGCATATGAATCAGTTCTGGGAACAGGCTTGAGTATGACTCACCGATAGGAGTGAAAGTAGGTCTCCTTGGTGGTTTACGAGGGTAGGTATTGTATGGATAGTTGTTCTGAGGAGGGAGTGGATTATATGGGGCTTGGTGAGGATGGTTATTTCTAGGAGGTGGAGCTCTGTTTTGGTCGTACTGCTATGGCCGGGGCTGCGGCTGAGCGTTCATCATTGCATAAGGGAAAGGAGACAGGGCATAAGTTGCTTCCTGATGAGGATAATAGTGTTGTGAAGCTCTGGGAAATGGGCCTGGATATTCCTGAGGTAGTTGAGAATTCCTAGGCCTGAAGCCATCATGGCTCCCTCTTCTTTCTTCTTTCTTCTTTCTTCTTTCTTCTTTCTTCTTTCTGTTTGCCAGGCCTCCCGAGCCGCTTTGAATGGCTTGGGAGGTGGCTCTCAAAGCAGATTGACTTAAAATATGGCCTGTCTTCAAGCCATTTTATACCATCTCGCCAATTTTAATGGCCTCCACGAACGGCTTGCCCATGGCGGACATCATATTCTGGAAATAATCGACCTCTTGGGCCTGCAGGAAGATACTAATCATTTCAGTTTCCTCCATGGGAGGTTTTACTCGGGATGCCTGTTCCCGCCATTTAATGGCATACTCCCGGAAGTTCTCGGAAGCTTTCTTTTTGATATTAGACAGAGAATTTCTGTCTGGGGATATATCCATATTGTACTGAAATTTCCTTACGAAGTCTCGAGCCAAACAGCCCATACATGCCAATGGGAGATATCCTGATCAATGTACCACTCTGAGGCGATACCCGTAAGGCTTTCCCCGAAATAAGCCATCAGTAGCTCTTCTTTGCCTCTTGCTCCTCTCAGTTGGTTGCAGTATCTCTTTAGGTGATCGATCGGGTCTCCATGCCCGCCATATTTTTTGAACTTTGGAGTGTTGAAACCCGCAGGTAGATGCACGTGAGGGAACATGCATAAATCAGCGTATGATATGCTCTTTTGGCCGCTTAGGCCCTAGATATTTTTCAAAATTTGCTCGATGATCTTCATCTTTCGAGTTATCTCATCCTGTTCAATATTTTTCAAGATCTTTTCTGGCTCCATAAGAGATTCAAGTTTGGGTATTACGGGTAAGCATTTGGAGTGACCCGGGCAGTATCCAGTTGGAATGGAGGAGCTTGGAAAGTAAAATTTGTTGGCTCAAAACTCTATCGCGCCAGTGTTGGCCGTGCCAATCTGTAGCTGATGGCATAGTAAATACCACAGAGGGTAATCCAGAAGATGGTGCTTGGGGGCGAACCTCAGAAGCATTCCGGTATAATTTGAGGCCATGGTTGGGAACCCAAATCGAACAAATGTGTTTGGCATTGAAATTGGCACGTTGGTGGCCCCTCCGATTCTGGGAATCAGTTCAGGGAAATCGGGGATGGAGTTAGGTGGCTCCCTTCCCTTGGACCAAGCGTCCCACATCTCTAGCATACGGAATTTCAGTCTTTTGTTTTCTTCGGCGACTGCCGATTCTTCTTGAGGGATAATCGAAGTGGGTCCGTCCTCTGGTTCAACAATAGATAGGTGACTTTCTGATGTCATTGCGATACTTCCTTTGGATCTGGTGAAATAAGGATGTGTCTCCAGAATACCACCGTAAACCAACCACCTTAAAAGTAGTAACCTTTCGAGAGTAAACAAGAAATTGGTTAGTGGGAGATATTAACACATAGGGAAGCACACGTTGGGATGCGATGCACCTAAACAGTTAAACGTTTTTCTAAAATATTTGCAACATCTGTGTGTTTCATCCCGGCTTTAATATTCTCTCTCGTTTCTTTCTTTTTATTTGTTCTTTTATTCTTTTCTTTGAAGTTTACGATCGAATCCAATGTGGATTGCCTACGTATCATGACGCCGCATGAATCAGATCATTACGTAGTTCACGGACAGATATAGAGTGACAAGGTGCAATTTTCATTACTAAAGATAGCTCTTTTTTCATTACAAGCAGTTTGAAATACTGATAACCATAAAAGAAACAGTACAGACTCTAGACAACCATCAACAACTTAACATTCTAGAAAGCAATAAAATACAGATTCGAAAACTAAAACATCAAAAGTAAAGGAGGGCTTCTGCTTGTCTTCTCGGGGCCTGTGGTGCATTGGTTGGTCTCTGTGCAGGCCTGTGTGCAATATCTCCATGAAGTTGATCCAAATCATCCATCACCTGGTGGACAAAAGTCATCATAGAGGCAAAAAAAACATGGAGGTAGTCATGCTCTCACGTTCGTGACATTTCTGCACAACATAGTCAGCTATTTATTTGATCATGTTCCTGATGACCCCTTTTTCCTGAAGCAGGCGCCCTATTTGTTGTGCTAGGGCTTCCAATACTTGGGCATTTGCATTGTTCTGGTCCTGTAGTTGTTGCACGATTCCTTCCAATTGGAAGATTCGTGCATAACAGTGCTCCCTTTCTGTTTTAAAGTCTTTAGTTTGTTGGACCATTTCATTCCCCATAACAAACAATTTTTCCTTCAGGATTGTCGTTTCTTTGTTATACTTCTGCCTCAAATGATCAGCATGTTCTTCTTCCCCCTTTGCTAACTTGGTTTGGGCATCTAGTAGGTCTTTTTCAGCTTTTGCCAAATCAAATGCATACTCATGAACCTTCGTCCTCAGGTTGCTAATGATTTTCTCATCCCTTTCACTCCTCATCAGTGTCTCAGCAGCGATTTTCAAACTCCGGAGTTGGGCACGAAGCATTTAGTTCTCTTGGGTCAACTGTCGTTTTTCGCTTTCAACTACCTGGGCTTGCTACTCATTGTCGAACTCAAGGTTCCTTAATTTCTCCTTCAGAGTATGGATGGTGGCCTGATACCCCTTTTCCTTTTCTCCCCAAGCTAACCTTTCTTGAATCTTATCATCGAAAGCTTGAATATGAGGCCTTCTGGAAGGCCTTTCTGACTCGGGTTTGGGTTCTTTATTAATGTAATTTCTTTTCTCAAACCAAGTTGCATAACCTGGATCCACTTCACCTCTAACAAGGTCAGGCACTTGAGTATCTTCTTTCAAATACCGACATCCATTCCAGCTTTATTGAATTAAGGCCTCAGGTAATGGAGCTTCAGGGTGTAATTCAATGACCTGGGTGCTCAAATATTCTTCCTCGAGTACTATTTGATATTGGCCCAACTGCCTCAAAACCCTTTGAGGTGCATAAGGTTGTACACTTCTTAGACCCATTAACAGCAAATGATTTCTCGTAGCCGACAAGTGTATGACCTCTCTGACAGGCAACCATCCCAGGGTCCATTCTATCTGATTTGCTCATAGAGTTCTCAGATGGTTGATCCAAGATTCAACTCCTTCGGGGGAATTGTAGTCTTTTACTCTTTCTTCATAACTTTCGATGAAGTTGGTTTTGTCAGGACCATAGCTCATGAATCTCGGGTGATGATGAAGGTGTTCAATTAACCACATTTGGAGAATAATGTTGCAACCTTCAAAGAATGTTTCGCCCGACTTGCATCGCGTTAAAGCCCAGTAAATATCAGACAGTATCAGCGGAGCTAAAGTGTGATCCTTTTTCTCAGTCAAACATGGGCAATTCTAGCCAGACGAACATCAATGGTCCCTTTTGCATTTGGAAAGACCATTACACCCAAGAATGCCACTATGAAGGCTATTCGGCAGTGAATTCTCCAGGTATCCTTGTCTTGTTTGTTGTTTAGCCCCTTTTCATGTGTTTCGAACCCGTCTGGAAAGCCATATCTAGAGTACAAGAAAAAGAACGTGCAACAGCCATCAATCACCCGGGTCTTTTCTGAGTTGTTTGCTGATGGATAGGAAATCAAAGAAACAGCGCACTGACATGGGCCTCGGGAAGATGAGTTGTTGGTTCCTTAAATTCCGTCCAAAACCCGTATACCCTATTATATCTTCCAGGGTAGGAGTGAGCTCGAAATCTGAGAAACAGAATACATTATGAACTGGATCCCAGAAGGTTACTAAAGCCTTGATTAAGTAATTTCTCGGTTTCAGCTTCATGATGTCAATGAGAGCCCCCAATTGCTCACTTACCGATTATTTACCCTCCTCGTCTAGGTCATGCCACCACATTCGGAGTTGTAGGGGAGCTTCCTCTATGATATTCAGTTGCGGATTCTGGACAGTACTCATTTTGCACTTGCGGACGAGTAAGGTCAGGATTGCTTTTTAATCTTGAAAGAGAAATCCAACAAATTCTTTTTACAAAGACCAATTTTAGTTTTTCAAAGGCACCTCTCCCAAAATGGCTATTTGCGCAATATTGACAAAAATGGCCATTTTTCAAAAGTGGCCTCTTTCTCACTTTTTAGTAAAGTTTTGGGGCTCAAGCAGGGTATTTTTCGAAAAAAGTGACAGACAAATTCGTTCTTGAATGAAAAATAGCTCTTCGACAATGTAAAATGTTCTAAGGCTTATTTTGGCAAGAACGGTGCAAGACTTTAACCGAAGCTTGGTCGGTTTTATTTTGACTGAGGGACATTTTTTATTTGTTTTTGAAAAGTGGGGGTCGGCACCGATGAGGTTTGCCTACGTATTTCATATCCAATGAGAATCAGATCCACATATTTCAGCCAGTTTTGACATAACTAAAGAAAAATATTTTTGACTTATATATTTTTTTGAAATTTTGGATCATTTACAACTATTTTGAAATTATATTTCTCCCCATTTTCAATTATTTTGAAATCCTTCCTTTTCCGGAAAATTTTGACAGAGTTCTGAGGTACTTTTCATATATCAGGTTTTTTCAACACTGGTAAATTTCTATATTTCCTCACTCTTGGTTTTTCTGTTATTTTTCTTTCTTTCTTTAGCCGGTCAACAATAAACCGAGACAAATAATGCACACATAGCAAGTAGGATGCATCAGGATGGTCTTTTTGTTTCTGGTACACCTGTCCTAGACGAACCCAACTCCTGTGTTGAGTCCCCTAAGTCAAAATGCACATGATGCACATAATCATTCCTACTAGGGATCCGGCATGAAGTTTTGTAATTCTAGGGTTAAACCTGAGGTTTTGTTCTAGACCTTGGCTACCCGAGCGGACAACTCGAGTCGGGGTGGGAGCGACGTACCGGTAGCACGAAAGGCTATCCGCCCTAGTGGTTAGTCCATTCTCGTATTTCTTACTTGGTATGACCTCTAACAGAAAGACGGTCCACGCGAACGTGTGCACCAATTTTTAGAAGACTCAGAAGGGAGGCATAAGAAGACAATTTAAATACAGCTCAAACAAAAAATTAAAGCGGTAAATAAATAACATTTAGCACATTGAGCGCACAAAATACAGTAATATCACAAATTGAGAAAGCCAAGTAAAATCACATAAAAAGCTCGAATTCTTGAACCCTGAACCAGAGCTCTGGGTTCGTGGTCCCCAGCAGAGTCGCCAGAGATGTCACACCTCCCTTTTCACCCAGTAAGGGTAATAAGGGAGTTTTTTCACTTTAAGTGACATTATTCGATTTTTGGAATTTATTTGTTTTTTTCAGAGTCGCCACCCGGATTTTTTACGGTGTTCCGGGACACCATTTGTTTATTAAAAATTCCAAAACCGAGTAATTTTGACTCTGTTTAAATCTTCTGCGAACCAGAAATTCAGGTAAGGAATTTTGTTAACCCGGGAGAAGGTGTTAGGCATTCCCGAGTTCTGTGTCTCTAGCATGGTCGCTTAATAATTAAACTTGGCCTAAATTGTTTAATTACTGCTTTTATACCTATGTGCATTTTTTATATTTTTACCGCTTTTATTAGTCAATTTTATGAAACAAGTTATATTGAGGCGGGTTACATATGCGTAAACCCGCGAAAATTGGACGTGTCAAAATTATGTCACGCAGACATAATTCACAACACTTGATTCCTTTTGAAGAAATAGCCAAAGTCGCGCAAGCGCGTGTTTTTGTTTTATACATGAAATCGAAATCACGTCACGCAAGTATGTACGTAATTCTGATAATAATTTCAGAAATCCATTCCTAAAAGTGTCTCTACGGGTGTTCATTTTAGTCTTTGTTTGTGTTACGTAAACGTATACACAATTTGAGGAAAAGGTATATTTTAGTTTGGTTTCATTCAAAGTTACGTAAAACGTATACTTTGATTGATTAAGTCATTATCTAAGTCTAAAAGCACTATCTAATTCAAGAATGTGTTTGAGTTTCACTACATCTAATGTGAACTCCTAAGTTAAGTCATAGGGACGGATTTAAAGAGGAATTCTTAGATAATGATAGGAATCACTCCCGAACTACGTCCATTAATCACATTCATGAGGATTTGGGCTATCGCCTAGTTTACCCAGTTTGTCACTTAACCCTTTGGCCAATCTTAATATAAGCTATTCGAGAAAGAAGGGGTATATACGATTCAGCTTAAATACTACTAAACTGAAGAAATTAAAGATGCAAACAGAGATACAAATTTATGATTTCAACACAATGATCAGAAGCAAATTTGCACTTTTTATTGCCATTTAGTTGTTGTAAACGTTGCTTAAGAGAATATATTTATGTGACTCAAAAATACACCAGATTTTACACAAAGCAATTTAAGGAAAAAGTCATGGGAATTTTAACGAAAACAGGTTTTTTCACAATAGCATTTGAAATCTCGTACAGATTAATTTTTTATTCCAGAAATCAGACGAGTTTCAAAGACACACATATTTTTTTTATCTTAATTGAATCCTACTAGTCGTATGCCCAATTGCATTAATGTTAAACTGGAATAAAATATAACGCTAAAACTTCTGGGCTTTTGTCCCCCTGGGCCTAATAGCCTGGGGTTCAAGTTGAATCAGGCCCTAATGGGCCATTTTATCAAACTGATCCAGTTTGAAAGAAATTCATATTTAGCAAAAATAAAAGCAAGATGAAACTGCACATTGATTCTAATAATGTCCAGTCTCTTCTTACAACTGAGATTCGAAGTTTAAACAAAAAAAAAAGCTGATATACTTCTCTAACTAATGGACTACATTACAGCTTAACAAGAGAAAAAGAACTACCCCTAGGCTAAATGAGAGTTCGATACTATTGCTTCTAGCTGGACCTATCTTTTGTTAATCTTAAGCGTAGCACCTGTAAAACTTCCAACCAAAGGATTTTATGCATCATTATGGGAGGAATTTGACCATGAAAGGGTCAGATTCACTTTACCCTTAATGTTGTTTTAGAACTGGAATTTATATGGTACAATCAAGTATAAGCATGGAAGGTATTAAACTTGGCTAATGAAGAGTCTAAATTTTGGCTAAACTATCAAGTATTGAAGTCATGCTTTACAAATAACTCATTAGACCGAGATAACTTGAACCAATCTGAATTTAGCCAATAAATTCATGCTGCCCAGAAATTAAACATGAAGTAGCACCAAACTAACACATACTTTAAGATCTAATAGCCAAATATAACTACACATAACATGAAGACAGCTTCACCAAAGGGATTTCATTTAATATAAATCAGGGATACATACCTTTTTTGAAGAGAAAAATAACAAGAATCCTCACCAAATAAAGGCTAGGCATATGGTAAAACAGCAAAAAGGGGAGGAGAAATGCACAGCAACAAAACAGATCAACCAAGACCCAATATCAACCAACAGGAACACATAGCCCAGCACTTGAGTATTTAGACCAAAGATTTCGAAACCAGAATACCAAATAAAGACCAAAGCTAAGAAACCCACAGGAACTTGATGAACTCTTGAAAGAAAATCAAATATTTTCACTCATATTTTCGGAAACTTTTCGTTTATAAAGGAAAAACTATTCTGATTTTTTTTTAGATGTTTTTAGCAGCTGAGTCAGTATAAAAAGAGGGTATTTCAGTGTAAAAGAAGGTAAAAGGAAGTAAATAAAGTCTAAAAATTCCTTCTAATGTGGAAAATGGGTATATGTATAAGCGATTTGGGGATAGGATATGCTTGGCATATTCCCTATCCCTAATGGGCTGAAATAGTACTAAGGTAGTGGTCACCCTTATCCTTTGGGACAGTTGCCCTTATTTAAGAAATTTCCAGCCCCTATAATGACCCTAATACCCCTTTAAAATCTGATTTTCTAATTCTAGAAGGTTTTTTGGGTTGTTACACCCAAGATTCCTTCAACTAAGATTCCTAATATACCCCTAGGAGTCCCTAGAATTACCCTTAGGTAACTAGGGTTAGGTTTGCTTGGGGTTATTATTAACTCTAGTTAGTTGATCCTAGTTAGGAACTTTGGTTATTAAGGCCACTAGGTGTTCTTAGTTAGTCATTAGTTTATTCTTAGTTTGATTAACCTAATAGAGATTAGTCAACTTAACCTCTTTGAATTCAGGTTAGTTGAATTGCTTCAATCAAGTAGACTTGGTTAATTATCCTAATTAGAATGTAGGACTTAACTGATTATTTAAGAAGTTACTGACCTAGGTTAGATAAGTGTCTTTTAGAAGGTCATTATTAATAGGATTAGACTAAGTTAATTTATGACCATACACTGGTTCGGAATTAACTAGTCTCTTGATTAGTTTGGGGCAATTACCTAACCTAACTATAACATGCTCAAATGAACTATGAGGCAATTAACCAACAAATGATCATGCCTAACAGAAACAGTAAATCCTAACAGGTTCTTGAACAAAGTCAATCATAATGAACAATCTAAGGCAAGGAATCACGATCGTCAAAAGAAAACCTATTACTAAATGACGGATTCATCACAGAATTCAACAGCAAATAAACATTAAAAAATGAAAAAATAATGAAAAGGACACAGAATCTAAACCTAATGGTTACAAAAACAATTAGAGACAGAATATTAAGAAAAGGAGAGGAAAGACTAATCCTAAACAAGAACAAAAATAACAATAATTGACATGATTTCATGCTTCAATAGCACATAGAAAGAATAAAGAGAAGACGATATATCCGTTAGCCAAAAAAAATGGATATCGCCGGACCTTGCCGGACTCTGGAGGGGGTTTGAAAATAACTCAAACCCACGTGAATCGATAGCTCTCAACGAGAGCTATCGATTCATGTAGGTAGGAGCTATTAAATGTCTTCGAGCCGACAGGTAATGGGAAACTAGGGCTTCTGTTTTTCTAGATCTAAGATTGAAGGTTTTTGGGTGATTTTTTGAAGAAACTAACAATGGGACGGGGTTGAGGGGAGGATGAGGAATAACTGGTAAGAATTTGGGGTTGATTGGTTGAGCTCCGCTGCCGGTGGGTGATTTCCGATCGGCAGAGTGTTGAGAGAGAAGAGAGAGGTCTGGGGTGTTAGGCTTAGGGTTTCATGGGGGTATGGGGAATGGTCAGGACATATTAATACTTAGGGGTGATTAGTTTAGGACCGTTGGATCATGTGAAGTTTGGATAAGTGAAACGGGGTCATTTGGATGGATGTTGGGGCAGGCCGGGTGGGTTTAATTTGGGTTGGACTGGGCGAAGGCAGCTTGAGCCTGGGCAATTCTAGCCCAGGTCCATTTTAATTCATTTTTTAACAAAACTAAAACGTAATAATTAGTTCTAATCATGGTTTTTGTTTAATTAATAAATTAATTAAGAGTCATATCAGTTAATTTACTCTAATCAATTAAAGGACAAATTTCACATTTTTTGTTAAAAATAAATAATTAAATCGAGAGATTAACATTAACCTACTTTATATCAAACAATTATATTTATTTAAATGATAACTAAGGTTATGCACATAATTATGCCGCTTTAAATTATTTATAGGTTTAAAAGGCGAATTATAATTACATAATGCAAAATTAATTCACAAATAGCACTTAAATTCAATAAAAATAATAAAATTAAATAATTTATTAAATTTTGTATTGAATTATATGATAAATAAAAATCACATGCTCACACTTGCTGGTATTTTGTGGTGCTTAGGGACAAAAAGGAATCAAAAATGCTTTAATGGCACCTTAACTGCTAGATATCTACTCAAGATTAGATGTTTGGTCACTCTTTCTTGTTGGGTTAGACTCTCCCCTATGTATAACCTTGACTAATTCATGAAATTTATTTGATAGATTTTTTTTTGCTTTCTTCTTTGGAGGCTGATATCACCGGATGCTTTTGTTACACACCACTTATTTCATCAAAAAGAAAAAAAAAGAGGAGTTGAAAACAAGGTAAGTTTCTTGCATATACTTATAAGGGGAAATTAACCCCATAATTGTTTAAATTATTATTTGTTAATAATTATTATGGGTGATACATAAGCACGAATGCCGAGAGTCCGTCACAGCGAAAATCATTTTATGTCCAGGAAGACATTATAGTTTATTATGCAATAGTTGTACTTTTTAAACCCAACGTATTAATTTAATTATTTGAATCAACAAATGAGACTTGAATAGATATTATGTTAGACCAATTTTCGCTACTTTGAGCTTTGGCAAAATATTTGATTATTGATAGAAAATTTGTTGTGATCATATGTTCCATAGTCCAAGGAGTTTCTTTGGTATTTATAATTCTTACACTTTATTTATTGACCTCTAGCATTACTGCAATTAGCAGAATAAAGATTACCAATAAAACAAATTTAAAGACAAAGAACTAGCCTACTATAAAGGCAAAAATATATTTGTTCAATTTTTTTTTTAAAATCAAAATCTAACTAAATTTGATTAATTTGAAATTCATAACAAAATTAAATGAAATAAAGAAAAATTTTATCGGTTTGATACGGCTTTTATTCTTGTTTCAATTTTTTTTATTTTTCATTAACCTAATGCTCTAGAATCCAACTTAAAAAGATTTTGCTTTTAGACGATCCAACTAAGGTGCTACAATTTTGTCATTTTTCAACTTATATTAATGCTAGTATAATGTCATACATTATTTTGTTTGAAGTGAGTTTCCTCTTTTAATTTTTTTTCTAACAAAAACTATTCAATGTTAAATTACCAAATTGGACACAGTAATACACTCATATTCTAGAAACCCTAAATTCGCTTCTAAAACGGGCATATGACAAAAAAATTACTTTAGTCTACAAATGCATATCATAATGGACTATAAGTATAACATATGCTAAAGAGCCTAGGCATATGCCCCTTTCGAAAGGGGCGGATCAAACGGTTACAAATTTATTTTAGTCCGCCGTGGGATCGTAAAACTAAAAACAAGTTTATAACGAGCAACATAACCATTTAACCCAAAGCTCTACCAAAAATATCTAAAAGAGAAGTAATTGAACCTTCAAAAAAGAACTAGAAAGGCACCATCATCAGAACAAAAATCAATTTCATCCACAACCAACTGGTTGTGTCCAAAGGTGTCCTAAGATTGATCTGTGTCATCATTTGATTTTTGGTGATTTAAACAGTTGCAAATATACTTGAAACAGTTAGAAAATGTGCCACATTAAATAAAACAATAAAACTACAATTTGTAAGCAGTGTGATTCAGTTGCAATATAAGTATCATCACTTGAATAAACATCAGTCCAAGTGTTGGAATAAAATTTATTGCTTCATCATCATCATCACCAAAAAAAAGTTAATAAATATGAAAAATCATTCAGGAATGGCAATATTAAGTTAATGGTTCGATTCTGCCAGCAACTTCCTCACAGGTATCAGAAGAGGGAGCTTAATTATCCTCATTATGACCCCAAATTATGAAAATCAATAAAGGGTTGCTGAAAATAAAATTAAAAAGAAGATCACTCAGCTCAGCGGGGTAATCGACACGCAAACTGACTCCCAAAAAGAGAAAGCCTGCAATCCGGTCTGTTGAGCTTGAATATTATGGAGTCGTCATCGTGACCTTCTTTTTCAAACAAATTGGAGGTAAAAGGAGTAAATTGAAAAGAATAAAAACAGGGTGAAAAATGGAAAAATAGAGAAATCTGAGGAGGAATTTGCTCAGTGGTGGCTAGTTTTTATTGGTTCGATTCTGCCAGCAATTTTCCTCAACTTTAATCAGAAGAGGGAGCTTGGAATCCTCATAGCAAATCTATCCTCGTCATAAAAAAATACAAAATCTAAAATACTATAAAATAAAATAAAAAAGATGTAAGAAGCGAACGCTCAGGGAAGAAGGAGATCGACATGCAAAGGCATAAAGCCCCTGGCAATCCGGTCTGTTGAGCTTGATCTTTTACTGAGTCCTCATTGCGACTCTTCCTTTTACATCAAAGACTTATAAATACAATTAACCATAAGCATAATAAACATAATTTAATGAAAATTCCAGAATTTTGCTTCTGCCAAGTTTAAAGAGAGAAGAGAGGTGTTTGTTGCTGTGCACTGTATGTTGATTGTTGTAGGCGCTGAGTGTTAATTTATAGAGGTGCTGCTAGGGTTTTTTAGTTAAGATGGGGAAGGTCTGCGGCTACCCTGTATTGCATTGACAGATTCATCCCTGGATATATTGAATCCTATTTTTTCTATGGGCTGAACTTCTGAGTCCAATAAGCTTTTATGGGCCATGAATTTGAACTCTTTCCTGGTGAGCCCGTGAGTTATGGGCTACAAATGTTAACCGGAAAATGACATTATATATTTGCTTTCAAAATAATAGAAAATTTTATATGGTATAACTAAATTATATGCTATATTTATCATAAATAAATATATTTTAAACTAATTATAATACATAGCTACATATTGGATTTTACAACAAATACCCTCTCTAAGGGATTTCTAACACTAAAGTAATTTTTTATCCTTTCATCTTCGTACTATAGCCTAGACACCTATTGTTAGTTAACCACATGGATTCTACAAGGATTTAAACATGAAAATTGGTAGAAATTGTGAGATTTTGAAAGAAATCTAGAATTTGGTATTTTGAATTTTGACCACAAAATTGGACATGGAATTTGGAATAAATTATATATTTGAGTTCATGATGTTATGGGTAACGTTTATCTTCAAAAAAATTCGGAATCCGGGTATGCGGACCTGAGGATTGACTTTGTTGACTTTTCGAGCGTAGTTGGGAAGTGTTATAAGCTACTTAATTATGATGTTGGAGTATATTTTCATTTATTTTCATGATTATTTGACTAGTTTCATATCGATGGCCATTGGTTTGTGGTGCTAGAGAGGCGTTGGAGCCGGTTAAGTAACTTTGAAGCGATGTAAGTTTCTTGTCTAACATTGTGAGGGGGCTTAGATGTTATATTCTTATGTGTTACATGATGTGGGAGTTACGCACGTATGAGGTAACGAGCGTCCGTGCGTATGCTAGGATTTCTGGTTATGTCAGGGTAGACTTAGACTCACGCATGTTTAAATTGCACTATTTGAGTCTTTCTTGCTTATTTATATGCTTTAATTGACATTTATCATAAGTCTGGACTCGCGTAGAGTATCATACTCGCTTTTTAGATATTCGACGAGCCACTTGATTAGCCGTAAAAATTGTACTTCCCTTACGGATTTCTCCCGCGTTGTGTGTATTCGTCGAAAAGTTTTCTTAAAATCCATAATACACACGTATATTCGTGAGTGGGGTCAACAACCCGTTAAAGCTTCTTATTCAAATGGGATCGGGTCGTTCGCCTCAGCATTTCTATAGAAATACTCTTATGGGATCGGGCGGAACGCCTCAGCAACACTCCTATGGGATCAGGTTGTTTGCCTCGGTAGTATCATGTTCTTATGGGATCGAGTCGTTCGCCTCGTCAGGATTATGTACCACACTCTTATGGAACAAGTCGTTCGCCGTGGCAGGATATTATTGTAACACAGTCTTATGGGATCACACAGTTCCTCGACATTTCTATAAAATACTCATATAGGTTCGGGTTGTTCGCCTCGGTAACTTCATGAAATATTCTTGTGGGATGGGGTCGTTCGCCTCGGTAGAATCGTGCGTAATATTTGATAAGAAGCCACTGTATCCGTGAGTTTTTCTGATTTGAGTTGTGACAGCCTATTTGGTGGGGACCATATATTATATACACTCCAGTTGAGGAGGTAACCGATATTTGAGAACTTGTGTTTACTGCTCAAGGGAGGTGTACCACATACCTATATTTGTTTACACCATTTATTTACTATGCCTTATAATTGTTTTCTTTCTACTATACTTGATTTATTCGACCCTTAGTAAGTGTTGATGACGACCCCTCGTCACTATTTCTCCGGGATTAGGCTAGATATTTATAAGGTACGCGTTGATTCACGTACTCATGCTACACTTTTGCAATTATTGTGCAGGTATATATGTTTGGTGGTCTTTTGGGCGCAAAAGCGCAGCTATTGCGGGGACTTATTATTGTCGCGACATACGGAGTCTCTATCATAATCATTTACATTATCCTATCTTGTATGCCAGACATATATTGTATTATTATTGTACTTCCTAGTAGATTCTCATGCACTTGTGACTCCGAATTTTGGAGGTTCCTAATGGATGTTCATTATTGTAGTCAACGTTATTAGTATCACTTCACTTTATGATTTATTTATATTCGGAATTTGGTAAAGAAAAGCACAGGTTTTGTATGAGTGCCAGATTTTATTCTAATTATCTAATAACATTCATGATTTCAAAATAATAAAATGAATAGTTAAGTTGATAGTTCACCGTTGGTTTGCCTAACGACGACGTTGTGCGCCATCACGACCTACAGTGGATTTTGGGTTGTGATAGCTTGGTATCAGAGCACTAGGTTCACGTAGACCTCACGAGTCATTAGTAGGTTAGCAGTTGCGCGGTTTTGATGAGGTTCTACAAAGGGTTCTACCTTCAGCCCAACATGGGATGCATGTATTGTGATGTGAGCTTTGATCGCTTGAAGAAGACGGTACGACAATTAAGAGGTCGAGTGTGCGATTATGGCTGATAATTCAGGATGTGTTATGATTAGTCCAACAAGAACTTATGAGAAGTTTGGTCGAGCAACGGTGTGGGATCATGGTAATTGGGCAGAAGAGGTCATTGTGGAGTTTGGATCTATGTGATTGTAGCGTAAAGTTAATTGGGGGAGCCCACCATCTATGATTGAGTCACGTGGTTGTGTGCCTGTGTAGTTTCTGGTTATTGGTGTTGTTACTTTGGTAGTTAAATAGTAGTAAATAACCCTAATTCCATATGTATTAGGAGTATGACATGTATATTATATATATATATATATAGGGCTTATTGTATCATTGTTAAGATGTGTGAATAATAGATTTTTCTCCCGTGCATTCTCACATGGTATCAGAGCTGTGATGGTGAGAAATTCGGGAACTAGAATATAGAGCAGAAGTCGCCGTGCCTCAATTTTCCGGTGACTTTTTCAAAGTTGTTTGCATTATCTCTCTCTCCATCAGTTTTGTGCAAAATCCAATACTACCACAAGATTCGTCATCGTCCGACGACCAAACCCCAGTGAACATCTCTGGCAAAACCATCCTCACGCGCCCTCACCGTCAGAAGCTAGGTTTCCGGTGAGCGCGTGAGCTCACGCACCGGCGCGTATGACCACTTTCGGCCTTTTTTTTAAGACGTTTCTTTAGAACAATTGGGTCGCCTACTAATTCCGACCCTACCCATGTTTTTTCCGTTTGATTCTGACAACTTTGAGTTTTTTCGATGACTATACTGTTTGTTTTCCGGCAGCTACAATAATTTGTCGGCAAAATAGTGTCTCCTTCGTCTGTTTCAGGGAGTTTTCAATTGATTCTTTCTGTTATTTGGTGATAATCTTATATACCTCTCTTCAATCCAACAATGTCTTTGGGAGTCGATGCTTTCGGGTCTAAAACCCCGGGCTCTGGAAGTTCCGGTGTAATGATTACCTTAGAATCTTTAATGGGAAGTTCAAACTACTTAGCTTGGGCTTCGTCTGTCGAGTTGTGGTGTAAAGGTCAAGATGTTCAAGATCATATAATCTAGAAGTCTAGCGAAGGAGATGAAAAGGCCAAAACACTTTGGGAGAAGATGGATGCTCAATTATGTAGTATTCTGTGGCGATCTATTGATTCCAAGTTGATGCCCTTGTTTCGTCCATTCCAGACATGTTATTTGGTTTGTGAAAAGGCTCGCACTTTATACACTAATGATATATCTCATTTCTATGATGTGATATCACAGATGACAAATTTAAAGAAACATGAATTAGATATGTCTACTTACTTGGGACAAGTACAGGTAGTCATGGAGGAATTTGAGAAGTTGATGCCAGTTTTTGCTAGTGTTAAAAAGCAACAAGAGCAGCGACAAAAGATGTTTCTAGTTCTTACTCTTGCTGGACTTGCTAATGATCTTGACTCAGTATGTGATCAGATTTTGGCTAGTCCGATTGTCCCCACAGTTGATGAAGTATTCTCTCGATTACTTCGCCTTGATGCAGCACCAAGTCACCCAGTGTTCTCATCACAGTCACTTGACTCATCTGTTCTCGCATCCCAGTTAGTGGACAATCGGGCATCTCCAAATATAGAATAGACGAGGAGGAGGTTGTTTTGGAAGACTTATACCCAAGTGCTCTTATTGTCATAAACTTGGACACACTCGTGACGTGTGCTATTCTTTACATGGTTGTCCACCCAAAAATTCTTATGTTTCTCAGACCGAGACTACAGGTAACCAGGGATTTTTTTATCTCAAGGGGAGTATAATGAGTTCCTTCAGTATCGAGCAAGTAACCAGACATCTCCACAAGTAGCCTCTGTTGCTCATACTGATACTTCTTTTGCTGGTAATTCTTTTGCTTGTGTTTCCCAGTCTAGTACTCTTGGACAATGGGTTGTGGACTCAGCCGCTTCTGATCATATCTCTGGTAATAAATCACTTTTGTCAAATATTGCATATNGCCCTCTATCACTCTAGATTCCGTTTTTTATGTCATTGGCTGTCCTTTTAATCTTGCATTTGTTAGTCGTTTGACTCGTGCCCTCCATTGTGGTATATATTTTATTGATGATTCTTTTATTATGCAGGACCGCAGTATGGGGCAGACGATTGGAACAAGACCTGAATCAGAAGGCCTTTACTACCTTAACTCACTCAATTCCTCCAAGGCATGTCTAGTTACATATCCTCCGGACCTAATTCACAACGTTTAGGACATCCAAGCTTATCCAAGCTTCAGAATATGGTGCCTAGTTTGTCTAGTTTATCTACATTAGATTGTGAGCCGTGTTAGCTCAGGAAACATTCCCCAGCCTCCTTTCCTCGTAGTATTGAGAGTCATGCAGAGTCTGTTTTTTCTTTAGTTCATTCTGATATATGGGGTCCTAGTAGAGTCAGTTCAACCTTGGGGTTTTGTTATTTTGTTAGTTTCATTGATGATCATTCAAGATGTACTTGAATTTTCTTAATGAAAGATCGTTCTGAGTTGTTTTCTATATTCCATAAATTTTGTGCTGAAATCAAAAATCAATTTGGTGTTTCTATTCGCACTTTTCGAAGTGATAATGCCTTAGAATATTTATCCTCTCAATTTCAGCAGTTTATGACTTCTCAAGGAATTATTCATCAGACCTCTTGTCCTTATACCCCTCAGCAAAATAGGGTTGCAGAGAGAAAGAATAGGCACATTATTGAGACTGCTCGCACACTTCTCATTGAATCTCATGTTCTGCTGCGTTTTTGGGACGATGCAGTTCTCACAGCTTGTTATTTGGTTAATCAGATGCCCTCATCTCCCATCCAGAATAAGATCTTGTATTCAATATTGTTTCCCCAGTCACCCTTATACTCTCTTCCCCCTCGTGTTTTTGGGAGCTCTTGTTTCGTTCATAGCCTAGCCCCTGGGAAAGATAAGTTAGCCCCTCGTGCTCTCAAGTGTGTCTTCCTTGGTTATTCTCGTGTTCAGAAGGGATATCGTTGTTACTCACCTGATCTTCGTAAGTACCTTATGTCAGCAGACGTCACATTTTTTGAGTCCAAACCTTTCTTTACTTCTC
>ML366518.1:0-89844 GCA_005239505.1 Nicotiana paniculata
CGCAACAATACACACACACACACACACACACACACACACATATATATATATATATATATATATGGATTGGGCTGCACGCCGCAGCAATATATGTTATATATGGATCGTGCTGCACGCCGCAGCAGTACACATTTTGGATCAGGCTGCACGCCACAACAGATATAGCGCTTGGGCGGAAGGAGCCCCTCCAGGAGTCTGTACACCCCCAGTGAGTGCAGTTGACTATTATATGGATTTGGTTGCACGCCGCAGCAATAAAGTTATGTTATATATGGATTGGTCTGCACGTCGCAGCATTATAGATATATGTAGTGGAGCGGGCTGCCCGCCGCAGTAGTTGTGTGTGTTCATGGTACTTGCTGAGTACGAGTGTTAAGTGAGAGCATGAGATATTGATAGTGGAGCCACGAGTGACTGAGAGGCTTGCAGAGGCTTATTTGTGAGTGATACTGTGCTCGAGGGGCTTATATTTTATGAAAAAAATATGATGTTAACACTCTTATTTACACTGAGCCTCTGATAATAAATGTTGGATAAATGTTTTATACGAGACTTTGAAATGGAAACCGGAGTTTTATGAAGTATTCGGAATTGTAGAATTCCTGACTTGATTTATTCATTTCCACTGTTATTTATTATATGGATTTACATGATTTAAATGCTCGTCACTACACTNCGTAGCTTCTTTTGGTCTTTTGTACCTCAAACTTTTGTTGTAGCAAGCCACTATGCTGTACATTGTATTTTCAGTCTTAGATGCTTATGTCAGTTGACTCCAGATTTTGGGAAGTGTGTATTTGTTCATCTCATACTGCTATTTTAAAATCAGTTAAAATTTTGGGAAAATTGAGATTTATATTGATAGTCTGAAATGGCTGGCTAGCCTAGTTCCATGATAGGCGCCATCACGGCCAGTTAGGATTTGGGGTTGTAACATCGCACCTGCGGGCTGGCAGGTGCGATCAGGCATCCGCACCTGCGCTCTTAGGCTAGGTCTCCCTCTTTCGCACCTGCACTAGGTCTTCGCACCTGCGGTCCTCCTTCCGCAGGTACGACCACACCAGCAGAAGTTTTGCTGCAATTTTTCAAGTCCAAACCTCTGTTAACCATCCGAAACCAATACCGAGCCCCTCGGGACCCCAACCAAATATATCAACACGTCATAGTTCATCACCAAAACTTATTCGAACACTCGGGACACTCAAAATAACATCAAAACACAAATTCGACTCATGATACAATCCTAAGAATCCTAAATCTTCTGAAAATCACCAACGATGCCGAAACCAACCAAAACACCTCCGAATGACCTGAAAATTTGCACACATGTCCAAAATGACATTATGAACCCGCTCCAATTTTTGGAATTCCATTCCGACCCTGATAACCTATTTTCCACTGTCGATTGGAAATCGCCAAAAACTAACTTTCGCCAATTCAAGCCTAATTCTACACCAGACATCAAAAACCACATTCCGAACACACTCCTAAGACCCAAATCACCTAACGAAGCTATCTGAGCCATAAAATCTACAATCCGAGGTCATTTACCAATAAGTCAACTCCCAGTTGACTTTTCCAACTATTAAGCCAGTTTAACAGACTAAGTGTCTCAGTTCTCCCCACGACCACGACCACCCCGAACCCGAACCAACCGACCCAACACATCATAATTAGGTTAACTAGCACATAACAAAGCTAAAATAGGGGAAACGAGGCTAATCTTAAGGAAAGACCGGCCGGGTGGTTACATATATATATACACCATCAACTACTTTCACCAACAACTATGTTATCAAATACACCATCAGTACCATAAACCTCTCAATGACTAGTCCACACAAAATAATTATCCATAAACCCCTTTATATAAAGATGAGTCGTAACATCCTCCGGACCAAAAAAATGCAAACACTTGCACTTCATACAAGGACATCTAATCATCCCTCCAATCCGAAACAGTTCAAGTGACATTTCATGCCTTCCTTAACCCTTTCTATAAATTCCTCCCTAAAAAACCGACGATTAGGATAATTTCTATTATACATCCAACTACGATATTCCATCTACATAAAAAATAAATAAATTATATTAATCATAGTTCATATTAATTTATAGAATTAAGTTACATAATAAGCTTTAGTTACAATATAATTAATTTAAATAATTTGAGTGCTTATTAATTTTAAAGTTCATATATATTCCTGAATAATTTTTTTAATTCAATTAGCCATTAAAGGGGAATATAATTAAATGAAAAAAAATTGGCTAACCCTAGCATTAATCAGACATAAAATTAGTTAAATTGAAAGAATTAAACCATAGCGTTAAACTAATAGAACAAATAATTGAAAGAATTAAACCCTAGCATAGTCATAATCAATATAATTGAAGGAATTAAAATTATCTAAACCTAGCATAATAATAATCTTCTAATATAGAAAATGCTTGAATAAACATTATCAATAGGAGTGAACCCTAAATATTATGAAACATTAACTAAGACCTAATTTGTACAATTGAAAGAATTGAAATTACTTAATTACAAAATATAGAGAGTTAACTGTCACGGCCCCAAATCTAAGCTAGTCGTGATGACGCCTATCGTTGAACTAGGCCAACCTTACATCTTTACTAAACTGATAACCCATACAGGTTTCCAATAAACATTTTTAAAACAGTTAAAGCTATACCGAATATTAAATACAACCCCCGAGATCTCGGAGTCACTGGTCATGAGCATCTACATAAAATATACAACTCAAAAGAAAATAAATACTATAATAGTAATCAAGAGAGAGAGAACAGGATTGCAGACGCATGCAGCTACCTCGCAAACCTCCGAGAAATCTCTGGAACAGATACACAGCTCATCCTGCCCTAACACCTGGATCTGCACACAAGGTGCAGGGAGTAATGTGAGTACACCAACTCAATAGTAATGAACATAAATAAGGTCTGAGCAGCAAGAAACACATAAAATCAATTCATCAATTCACAATAAGCACAACATTTCGTTCCAACAATGTATACGTTAAATCATCACGCTTAAAAGCCGATTAAAGTAAAAATCATTTGGAAATATACTTGTCAATAGTTTCAACATAACTTTCAAGAAATTTAGTGTATAAATGCTGAAAATCATAAAAAGGCCCCTCGGGAAAAACATATTTCATAAGTTCAGAGTGAAAGTGGTAAAATCATAAGTAACCCCTCGGGCAAAAACATGTATCATAATCAGCCCCTCGGGCATGCCTCACAGTCACTCATAATCTGCCCCTCGAGCATACTTCACAGTCACTCATAATCAGCCCCTCGGGCATACCTCATAGTCACTCATGCCTCCCAATCACTCGTCACTCGGCACTCGCACTCAGTTGGTACCTGCGCTCACCGAGGGTGTCTACAGACTCCGGAGGGGCTCCTTCAGCCCAAGCGCTAATATCAAGCCACCTCGTGGCATATCATATCCTTAAAAATCAAGCCCTCGGCCTCACTCAGTCAGAACCTCTCAAAAGCCCCTCGGGAGTATTAGTAAAAATAGGGTACTCGACCAAAAACATCATTTTTATATCTTAAAATAGTGCCAACAAGGCTGAGTTTCGAAAACAATAAGCACAATATGACTGAGTGTAAATCATAAATCAACAGTGAGGAAATAACAGTAAAAAATCCCCCAAGGGGTCTAAACAAGTCAGCACGAGGCCCCAAACACGGCTTATAGCCCAAATATAGCAATAGTCTTTAGAACACAATTTAACATATGATTTAGAGTAAAATACGCAACTCAATAGTTGCCGCGGAGAGGACCAAGTCCAATCCAAAAATCAGTGCGCGCCACATACTCGTCATCCGATATGTGCGCCATTCTAAAAAGAATAAGAAATATGAAGTCCGGGGTTTCATACCCTCAGGACAAGATTTATAGCCATTACTTACCTCAACCCGGGCCAAAACACTAATCCGCGATGCTCTTGCCCCTCGAATCGGCTCCCCATTGCTCTGAATCTAACCAAAACCAGATTAACATCATTAATATGCGCTAAATGAACAAGACCCAATCAAAAACTATCAACTTTAGGCACAATTCCCGAAATTGTCCAAACCCGAGCCCCAAGCCCACGTCTCGGAATTCGATAAAAATTGCGTCACAAGAATCCTTATCCTTTCCCGAGTCTACACATATAAAACGCATCAAAATCGGACAACAATAGACCCTTCAATTACTCAATTGAAGTCCTAATTTCCTAACGCCCTACCTTCCCCAAATTTGGGTTTAAATCAAACTAATTTCAAGCCTAATCCATCACATAATAACATAGAATCGAATTAATAGTCCGAGAAACTTACCTCCACTGAAGACCCTCGAAATTCTTTTCCAAATAGCTCTCAAAATGACTCAATTTGCATGCAAAAATGAAGAAAAATGCCAAAATTTCGCGAAGGCATGTCTTTATACTCTTCTGGCCAGTGGTCTCGCACCTGCGGCCACTTATGCGCACCTGCAGACCCGCACCTGCAGTCCCAGGTGCGCATCTGCGCACTTGACTTGAGTCTCCATTTCCGCACCCGCGACTACCTCTTCGCACCTGCACTTCCGCAGGTGCGGCCACCCATCCGCACCTGTGACCCCTTCACAAGATTCAAAACTCCGCACCTGCGCATGGTCCTCGCACCTGCGGCTCCCCATCCGCAGGTGCGGCCACACCAGTAAAGTGGCACTAGCAGCAACTTTGCTGCAAATTTACAAGCTCAAACCTCCGTTAACCATACGAAATCAATCCCGAGCCCCTCGGGGCCCCAACCAAAAATACCAACAATTCCCATAACCTTATTCAAACTTAATCGAGCCTTCGAAATACCAAAAACCACGCAAAAACAACAAAATCACATCAAATTCAAGCCTAAGAACTTTGAAACTTCTAAATTTCACCAAGGATGCCGAAACCATCCAAAACACATCCGATTGACCTGAAAATTTGCACACATATCCAAAATGACATTATGAACCTACTCCAACTTCATGAATTCTATTCCGACCCCGATAGCCTATTTTCCACTGCCGACTGGAAACCGCCAAAAACTAACTTTCGCAGATTTAAGACAAATTCTACACTGAACATCAAAACCACATTCTGAACACACTCCTAAGTCCCAAATAACCTAACAAAGCTATCTGAACCATAAAATCTACATTTCGAGGTTGTTTACCAATAAGTCAACTTTCGGTTGACTTTTCCACTATTGAACCAAGTTAAGAGACTAAGGGTCTCATTTCTCTCCAAAAGTTGCTCCAAACCCGAGCCAACAAATCTAACACAACATAATGAAGCTGAACCACATGTAATGAAGCGGAAACGGGGAAACAGGGCTATTACACTCAGAACGACCGGTCGGGTCATTACATCCTCCCCCACTTAAACATACGTTCGTCCCCAAACGTGGCAGGTGTTTTTCCCCAACACCATCAAACTGCTGTGTAACCTCACCATGCACATACCCGGGGGTGATCCCACGTCACCCTATCCCATATATGTCCAATAGCACAACACAGTTGAAATTTCGAAATCCAACCTGACCCATAAACCTTAGAACCAAATTTCCACTTCTGAAGTAATTTACAAGATCAAAATTCCACAACTATAAACTGAATAAGTCGGAACACGCTGTATCAAGCAATATCAGTAACCCCAGATGTAATCACATAACATAACGCATGACTTAAACACTTATAGCGATAACTCCTAATCGCAATAGCTGCTCAAACAACCCAATACTGGTAGATAACCTCTTATCAATCAAAGCCTCGCTCTAACACTCTCATATACTGCCAATGACGAAAGAAACACGTAGAAAATAGCAACCATTTGTCCGATCAGTTAGACATGAAGCTCCCCCTTCCCAAACAGGAATTATAGCAGATTTCTAAACTGACTCCCGATATTTATCCTTCCAACTATGCTGTATTCAATTATGACAATATTTATTCTAGGTCTAATTACCGTTTCCCATCCTACACGACCACTCTGATGACATGACACATCAATACAATTCAAAGCCATAACTTGTGCAACTCGTGCACTCAATAACAATATCCCAATGTAATCAGATTACATATAAGATTCACATGAGAGGACCATCCCGCCATTAACAATTACCGCCACAACACCATGCTAAGATCCTGACATTCATCAAAAATCAAATCACACAAATCTAACATGAAGGATCATACCTCCGCATAACTCCGCTACAATGCATGATCCCATCCACACGCTGGTCCACATGAAATTCTTCGAGTCGCCTTGATCAAAATCAATAACCATGCCACACGAATCAGAAAGTACATAACCAATACGTCTCAATCCCGCGATACCCAATACTTACCTTACTCAAATCTAGCTATAAAGCCCGATTAGAACTGCACCATATTGCCTATAACCAACGATCACAACTCCTCGTAGCACTGAAGGGTAACTCATACATATCTCCAGAACATGAATAAACTCAATGACAATCGAATGGTGCATTCCTCAACAATAGATATTCGGAGTCAGCAGTTTTGACCCGGTGCAGAACACACACTCGTACGGACCCACCAATAACCCTGAGTCAACTTTGGTAACCCACAACAGATACATAACTCACCAAAAAGTCTACAATGAATGAACCATGGTACATACTAACATCTGACTAGCTTGCTCGCATCTTCACAGTTCACTACCACAAAATAACTTGTTTGAGAGAACTCTCAGTCTCGAAGTCCATGAAGCGCACGTATTACTGTATCTGATCTCAACTCCACCACTTGAATACATAACACATCCCAAATACTCACTCATTCCATGAGGGATACCCCTATAATTCTTCCGTGTTACCAAGAAACCTTGAATATCAGCAGTCGAATCAAACAAGAGAGCATCGAAGTACCAATGAAGCACCCTTAACTCCACACATTGCCCTTTCTGAAATGTATACCCTGATCAAGCCATCCAATAGTGATATCATCTACCTAGTCATCTGAAACTGCCAATGCTTCCTGAGAATTTTGACCTTCCTTCCCGAACTGAACTGTGACCTCACATATGCAAACCTCAACTCTACCCAACATACCGCATACGCCATGCCATCCTAGGACAAATATGGGAACTTCATGATCTCTTCCGAGCCACAAGCAACTACGTACCCAACTAGCCAAGAACTTCCATTTGATCCCATTTAGAAGCAAAATCAGTATACATCACGTGCACCTCACGCCGGAAGAAAATATGCATCTTTAACCGTGGTAGAAACCATCAGGAACTATCCGAAATCCCATTTGTGCAACACCAAACCGTCAGGACTGAATCCTTATAACTCAACCAAGCTACGCAATTCACCAAAACCCAAGAGCATTGCTAAGAAACACCTATAAAAAAAACTCATTACCTCATGAACACCCAAAGAACTAATCATATCCCTTACCATGCCGATCCGACCTACAACCAAGTTGTCCTATTTACCCAAGTTTCTTCTGACTTACCTTCAAAGTGATACTTCTCCTTGCCATAATACCACAATTCTCAACCCAGACTCACCACACGAGACACAAGCATAACACTGTACCGCCTAAGGCTCGTAAGGCCCGGAATACTCTCTCGAATATCCCCAAGTACCACATTAAAAATACTTACCCTGAAGAGACTTCCTGGGATCTAAAGTCATTACCTTAACCTTCTTTATACCGATATGTAGAATCCATGATGATGTAGAAATTCCACAAGTCCTGACACCTTCCAATGTAAATCTCAGTTCTAGCCCAGAACACACCTCGAAGATTCCCAATTATTATATTCAACCTTGAATCTATCAGAACCATTCTCGAGAGTCATCCACTCTAGTCAAACCTCAATTTCACCGATCAAACAGACAGAACGGCCTGACCCTGTTTGCACAACAACATATATTAGGAAAGGAATCCACACACTTGAAGCAACAAGCAAATTCATACACTGCACCCACTACACCTTTTAAAATTACAACTCAATCATTCAATAGAACTCACCTACCCATAGAGTACATTACAACCTGTATCGAAGAGTTTCCATTACACGAGTCATTCCTAGATTCCACCTCTGCACGTCATAACTAATCCACCAATATGCCTCGAACTGAAATCAATACACACAAAATCGTGTAATCAACTTATCATTAACAAACTCCCCCACTTGGCTCAAAGCCAATGACCAAGACAACCAATAACACACAACGCCTATAATAACACAACCCGTCTAACAGCTCAAGTCATCTGCAAAATCTCGCATTCACCATTGTAATAGTCATGCCAACTTCCACAAGCGATCTAAACTCAAATTACAACATATATCATTTACCTGTAGAAGAGAACTTACTACAGAACATCATAAGGATTACACACCCCAGGACAAACCGCAGGAGATACCCCTGCCCGCTTAGCCTCAACTGATATCTCTCTATACACTTCTGAAGACCATAACTATCACGTAATCACTACACCTTCCTGCATCTGAACACAAACAACGCCTACCCTCGAGGCATCACAATACGCGGTAAGAACCTGAAGCCAATGGCAGATCTAACACTAGAGCGGTGGTCAAAGAAATCTTAAGCTTCTGGAAGCTCTACCGACACACGTCTGACCACATGGATACCCTCACTGGACACCACGTGTCCCAAGAATGCTACAGAACTGAGCTAAGATTCACAATCAGAGAACTTTGCGTAGAGCCTTTCCTCCCTGAATCCTTATAAATCCATCCTCAAATACTTAGTATCCTACTCCTGGCTACGCGAATATGCCAGGACGCCATCAATGAATACAATAGCAAGGAGTGCTAATACGGCTGGAAAACACCGCTAATCAGATACATGAACACTACTAGGGAAATGATCAGCCCAAAGGACATTAGAAGGAACTCATAACACGATAGAAGGATCCACTTCACTCCACAACTAGACAATATGAGAGGTCTTTAAATATACTCACAACTCAAGGCCAGATACCAAACCGAGACGAAAAAGAAACACTCAATAAATCCTGCCACATTTCCAGCCAACCCTTTTGTCAGAAATCACAGTCAGAACACATCTAACCATCAAATCACACTCACCACATAGGCTTCCAGTCACAAATTCCCGTCAATAAGGACATGAACGGACATATAAGTCCCCAAATACATGTGCCCACACAACAAAATCTCAGCACTCAAGATACAGAACGAATCCGGCCTCAAAGCCTCCAGACTGGCGTATTACCAACATTCCAAAACCACATATCGTCCATGGAAGTCACAAGTCGTCGATGCACAACTGATACCAAGCGCTCTCGTTCGCGTTCAAATATATGGAAGGAATTCAAGAGTTACACTATTGGCTGAATAAAATGGATTTGCACGACAAGAATTCAAGAATGTGAGATTTCCTAAAGTTTCTGCAGCCTCTCGAAGATAAGTATAGACGTCTCCGTACCGATCCGCAAGACTTTACTAAACCTGCTCATGACCGTTGAGTACCATGTAACCTAGGCTCTGATACCAACTTGTCACGACCCTAAATCCTAACCGGCCGTGATGGCGCCTATCATGAAACTAGGCTAGCCAACCATTGCAGACTATCAATATAAATATCAATTTTCCCAAAATTTTAGCAGATTTTAAAATAGCAGAATGAGATGAAACAAATACACACTTCCCCAAAACTTGGAGTCAACAGTCATGAGCATATAAGACTGAAAATACAATGTACAACATAGTGACTTGCTACAACAAAAGGAGGTGAGCTGGGGACACTGAGCAGCTACCTCGATCCTCTAACAACTCCAAGATCGTCCGGAAATCAACTAGTGAGATGGTCTGGTACCTGGATCTGCACACAGAGGTGCAGGGAGTAATGTGAGTACGCCAAATCAGTAAGTAATCAATGTAACTAAAAACTTGAGTGTAGTGACGAGCATTTAAATCATGTAAATACGTATAATGAATAACAGTGGAAATGAACAAATGAAGTCAGGAATCTACAATTCTGAAAATTTCATAAAACTGGAGTTTCCATTTAAAAATCTTGTATAAAAACATTTATCCAACATTTGTTATCAGAGATCGGTGTAAAGAAGAGTGTAAACAACATTTTCATAAAATATAAGCCCCTCGGGCACAGTATCACTCACAATAAAGCGTCTCGGGCAAGCCTCTCAGTCACTCGTGACTCCACTATTAGTATCTCATGCTCTCACTTAACACTCGTACTCACCAAGTACCATGAACAACACAACTGCTGCGCGGGCAGTCCGCTCCACTGCATACATATATATATATACATATATACTACTGCGACGTGCAGCCCGATCCATATAATAGTCGACTGTGCTCACTGGGAGTGTACAGACTCCTGGAGGAGCTCCTTCAGCCCAAGCACTATATCTGTTGCGGCGTGCAGCCCGATCCATGTATATCACATATTGTTGCGGAGTGCAGCCTGAACCATATATATATATATATATATATATCGCTGCAGCATGAAGCCCGTCCCATAACTATCCTCACATACTTGGTGCTCGGTCTAACACATATCTACCCCTGCGGCGTGCAGCCCAATCCATAGCCATCCTCGCATACTCGGCTCTCAGCCTGACTCAGTTACCCTCACAAGCCACATGGGAAATTCATCTCAACTCACGGGACTCAGCCCAAAATACTTTTTAGAGTTTTCAAAGCAGTGTGATAACAGAGAAAATAACAACAAGTAAGAAACATGGCTGAGTTCACAATTGTTCTAACAAGATAGGAAACATGTAGGACCCAAACATGGACAATACCCCTGAGGGTCTAAACAGGTCGGCACAAGGCCCTAAACATGGCTCACAGCTCATAACAAGTATAAACTTCTGAAAGACAGGATGTTATAAGGTTTCAAATCGAATACGCGGCTTAATAGTCGCTACGGGACCGACCAAGTCACAATCTCTATCGGTGCACGCCCCCATGCTCATCACCTAGAATGTGTGTCACCTCATTTATCAACATGATATCAAATAACGGGGTGTCATACCCTCATGTTTAGAGTTACAATCGTTACTTACCTCAAAACAGCCCAAAAGCTACTCCGCGATGCGCTTGCCCCTTGAATTGCCTCCCAAATGCTCCAAATCTAACCAAAACCAGATTAACATCATCAATATACGCTAACGGAACAAAACCCGATCGAAAGATACAAATTTTAGCACAATTCTTGAAATTGGGCCAAACTCGAGCCCCGGGCCCACGTCTCAGAATCGATAAAATTTACGTCACTAGAATCCTTGTCCTACCACGATTCTATACATACCAAGAACACTAAAATCGGACCACAATTGCCCACTCAATTCCTCAAAAGAAAATTCCAATCCCATGCACTTAACCTCCCCAAATTTTGGGTTTAATTTCAACAATTTTCCGGTTTAATTATTTAGCAAACGATATAAAAACGAGTTATTAAGTTGGAAACCTTACCTCCAACGAGCCCCTTTGATTTCTTCTTCAAACCCTCTCAAATAGCCCTAAACCTGTTTATCAATGGAGGAAAGTGGTAAAAATTTCGCATCAATGGGCTTTAAAACATTCTGCCCAACACTTATAATCCCTTCAGTGCGATCGCGACTCTAGCCACATGATTGCAATGCACAGACCAGCTCACTCTATGCAATCTCATACCAACACACGCGATCGCATAGAACAAATCTCCATCCCACACACGCGCCTCAGAACCTTTATGCGATCGTACCAAAGCCCACACGATCGCACTGCTTCACCTACTCAACCTATGCGATCGCAATCCTAACCACACGATAACATAGAAAAAAATGCCTGCCCCAGTCTTTTACTCTACACGATCACGGATGAATCCACGCGATCGTAGGGAAGAAATCATTGCTTCTAAAACACCAGAAAATAACAGACTCCTTAAGACCAAAAAGTGCCCGTTTGAGCATCCGAAATACACCCGAGGCCCCCAGAACCTCAACCAATCTTACCAACACACCCCATAACATCATTAAAACTCAGTCGAGCTTTCAAAACACAAAAAACAACACGAAAACACCAAAATTACATCAAATTCAAGCCTATGAACTTTGAAACTTCTAAATTTTGCCAATGATGCCAAAACCAACCAAAACACATCCGATTGACCTGAAATTTTGCAAACATATCCAAAATGACATTACGAACCTGCTCCAACTACCGGAATACCTTTCCGACCCCGATAGCCTATTTTCCACCGCCTCCTGAAAATCGCCAAAAACTAACTTTCGCCAATTCAATCCTAATTCTACACCGGGCATCAAAACTTCATTCCGAACACACTCCTAAGTACCAAATCATCTAACGAAGTTATCCGAGCCATAAAATCCGGATTCCGAGGTTGTTTACCAATAAGTCAACTCCAAATTTGACTTTTCAACTATTAAGCCACTTTAAGAGACTAAGTGTCTCTGCTCTCACCACGACCACTCCGAACCCAAACCAATCGATCCAACACAACATAAACAGGATAAGAAATATATGATAAAGCAGAAATGGGGGAAACGAGGCTAATCTCACGAAACGACTGGCCGGGTCGTTACAATACATATATATATATATACATATATGTACATACATATATATACATATATATATTTGTATATGTATGTATGTATGTATGCATGTATATATGTATGTATGTATGTATATGTATGTGTGTGTGTGTATGTGTGTGTGTGTATATATATATATATATATATATATATATATATATATATATATGTATGTATGTATGTATGTACATATATATGTATATGTATATATGTGTCACGATCCGAATTTCCCACCGTCGGGATCGTGATGGCGCCTAACGTTGAAACCACTAGGCAAGCCAACGTTGAACCCGCTAGGCAAGCCAACGTGAATATTTAATTACCTTATTCCTTTATTATTATCTAATAATATGTGAAATACAACACTAAGATAAATAAAAGTACAAAATGAAGAAAGGTATATAAACTCAATTTAATGCCTTTACAAAATTTCACAAAACCAATCCCAGAATTTTGGAGTCACAAACTCACGGACTGTCTATGAATAATACATATAAAGGTCTGAATGAAATAAGTACATCAGTTTCTAAAATAACTAGAAGAGAATACAAAAGAAGTAGGAGGGGACGCCAAGGCCTGCGGACGCCTACATGACTACCTCAGGGTCGACACTGGACTGAAGGCAGCAACCTCGATCTATGGTCTGTAGGGTCCTATACCGAGATCTGCACGAAAGTGCAGAGTGTAGCATCAGTAAAACTGACCCCATGTACCGGGTAAGTACCGAACCTAACCTCGGTGAAGTAGTGACGAGGCTAGGACACGACAACCAAAGTCAACCTGTGCAGTTTAATAGTATACGGAGAAAAATAATACAACGAGAGATAAGCCGTTAAGCATAAAAGAAAAAGGGGAACATGCTGAGGGGAGGAAATATCGGTAATAGAAATAACAAGGTAACGCACAATTTGGATATCAATTTAAGCAACATAACAGTAATACGAAAACAAGTGCACGGCATCACCCTTCGTGCTTTTACTCTCGTCCTCACCATAAGAATCAATATATTCAGCGCGGCATCACCCTTCGTGCTTTTACCTCACAATATCATGGCACGACATTATCCTTCGTGCATTATCTCTCATAACATGGCACGTCATCATCGTTCGTGCTTTTAAAATCACAATATCGGCACGGCATCACCCTTCGTGCTTTTACCTCACAATATCATGGCACGACATTATCCTTCGTGCATTATCTCTCATAACATGGCACGTCATCATCGTTCGTGCTTTTAAAATCACAATATCGGCACGGCATCACCCTTCGTGCATTAACATTCACTCAAAATCTCACGAACGACATCACCCTTCGTGCTTTTACACTCTTCCTCACCCAAACACATCAAATGACAGCAAACCAGCAAGGAAAAATAACAGAGTAAACATAAATAAAACCATAACGTCCCGGCAAGGGAGTTAATAGTGGAATTAATACCATCCCGGCAAGGGAAAACAGCTATATCCAATCTCACTTAGTACATAACTTCACAAAACAAATTTCAACTGAAACTAATACTCAACACTATTCAATATCTAGGAATTTCCACCAACATGGATAACTATATAGTGAAACTCAAATATTACTTACGAAAAACCACATAAATCACAATATTCGACTCACGGGCATGCTTGACACCAACGTATAGGTACTCGTCACCTCACATATACGTTGAACATGATACTTTAACATAGAAAATAGGACACAACACCTATTCCCTCATGCTAAGGTTAGGCCAAACACTTGCCTCAAATTCCACGACCAAACTCAAGCCTCGATTACCGCTTTCCCTTTTAAATTTGACTCCAATTCACTTGTATCTAGACATATTCAACTCAATAACATAAATAAATTCCAAACAATTCCATCCCAAAGCTTAATTATAGGTTTTACATCATTCTTCCCAAAAAGTCAAAAATCAACCCCGGGCTTGCTTTTGGTCAAAACATGAGGTTCGGACCAAAATCCGATCACCCATTCACCCACGAGCCCGAATATGTAAATAGTTTCGGAATCCGAACCCAAAATGAGGTCTAAATTCCAATTATTCAATAAGCCCTAACTCTACCCAAATCCCTAATTTTCTACCCTTAAGAACATGATTTAGGCCTAAAAATCTAATATGTGTTGAGGAAAATTGAAGAAAACGAGTTTAAGAACACATACCTATGGTTTTGTAGTGAAATCCCTCTTCAAAAATTGCCCAAGCTTGAGTTTAAGTGAAAGAGTTATGAAAATATTGAAGAATCCCGCTTGTTTACTGTTTTTAAAGGACTGGGCAAAATATAGCCTTTGCGTTCGCGAACATGGCAGTGCGTTCGCATAGGCTCCCCTCCCCTGCCCTTCACGTTTGCGTCACAAGGGATGCGTTCACACAGTGTTAAAACTACCCAGCCCCCAGCCCCTTACTATACTATGCGATCGCGGCTGGCCGGGTGCGTTCGCGTAGAGTAACCTCCTAAGGCTCCGCGTTAGCACCTAGCGGTTCTATGCGTTCGCATAGTGCAAATCTGCCCCCTCCCAATTTGTGTCGTGCGTTCGCGTGGGTTACCACGCGTTCGCATAGAGCAAAAACTCATACACCAGCAACAACCAAAAACACCAGATTTTCTAAGTTTATATCACCCCGACGCCTATCCGAAACTCACCCGAGCCCTCGGGGCTCCAAACCAAACATGCACCCATCCTCAAAAACATTCTACGGAGTTACTCGTGCGATCAAATCGCCAAATTAACATCTTAAACAAAAAATTTAGCATTAAAATCAAAGAAAAATTCTAAAACTTCCAGAGTATCAAATTTCACAACTACGGGTCTGAATCACGTCAAACGACTTCCGTTCTTACCAAATTTTACAGACATATCATAATTATCATATTTAACCTGTACCGGGCTCCGGAACCAAAATACGGGCCCAATACCATAAATTTCAAATATAATCAAATTCCTAAAAACTCTTATATTTTCAAAAAAACAATTTCTTTCCAAAATTCATTTCTCGGGCTTGGGACCTCGGAATTCGATTCCGTCCATACGCCCAAGTCCCATATTTTCCTACGGACCCTCCAGGACCGTCGAATAACGGGTCCGGGTCCGTTTACCCCAAAATGTTGACCAAAGTCAATGTTAATTCAATATTAAAGGCCAAATTAGCATTTTTCCAGTTTTTCATATAAAAGCTTCCCGGCTATATGCTCGGGCTGCGCATTTAAAATGAGGTGAGATAAAAGGAGGTTTTCAAGGCCTCGAAATACCGTTTTAACTTATAAAAATGAGAGATTACTTCTTGGGTCATCACAATATGTATGTATATATGTATGTACGGTATGTATGTATATATATATATATTTTTTTTTTGTATGTATGAATGTATGTGTATATACATATATACCTTAATACATACACTAATATATATATATATATATATATATATATATATATATATATATNCACATACATATATATATGTACATACATATATACACTATAACGATCCGACCTGTCGTTTTGAGAATTTAAGCTCCGTTCGGTGGCGTAAGGTGTTGAACATCTACACATTGGGTATACTGACCTGTGTGCATGGTTGGATTCATTTACCGGATAATCCGGAGTCGAATTGGGAGGCAAATTTCAATTTTTGAAGCTTAATTGATGGAAGTTGACCGGAGATTTGACTTTTGTGTAAACTACCTCGAAATTAGTTTTGGGTGATGTCAACAGGTTCGTATGATGATTTTGGACTTAGGCGCGCGTCCGTAATTGGGTTTGGAGGTCCGTAGAGTAATTTGAGCTAATTTGCAAAAACTAGAATTTCAGCGATTTCGGCCGATAGGTGAAATTTTTTGATATCGGCCTTCGAATGGAATTCCGATAATGGATGTAGGTCCGTTGTGTTATTTGTTACTTGTCTGCAAAATTTCACGTCATTCCGGGTTGAATTGATAGGTTTCAGCACGAGTTTTGATATTTGAAGATTTGAGATATTCATAAGTTTGATTTTTGGTTTGATTTGTCGTTTTGGTGTTGTTTTATGTGATTTGAAATCTCGAGCGAGTCCTTATTAGGATATATAACTTGTTTGTGTGATTAGACGGGGTCTCGGGGGTCTCGGGTGGGTTTCGGATGAGCTTCGGGACATTTTTCCCTATTTTTGGACTGATGTATGTTTTCTGATGTTTCCTTCTATGCAATCGCATAGTGTTCTGTAATCCGCCTAGATTTTCCTTCTATGTGATCGCATAGCTTCAGATGAGATCGCGTATGTCCACCTTCTCCTTCTTTGTGATCGCACTCCTACTGTCGCGTTCGCGGTGCACAACTTGGCAGTCGCCATTTTTCCATTATATGCGATCGCATTACCTTACCCGCGATCACGTAGTACAAATTGACCAGTGGCCTTTCTCCTTACCAAAATTGACGAAATAAAATGAAAAAGATGCGATCGCATCTTCTCGTCCGCGATCGCATTGAACAAAATACCTGGGCAGACAGTTTTAATTTTCAAAACTGAGGGCTTCACCATTTTTATCATAGTTTGACTTCTAGAGCTCGGTTCTTGGCGATTCTTTGAGGGTTTTTCACACAATTCGAATGGGTAAGTGTTATTGAACTAGAATTAAATACATATCATGAATTAATCCTTATTTTATCATTTAAATTGTGTTTTGAGTTTCGGAAAATGTGGGTTTTAAAAGAAAATTTCTAAATTGAAAATTCATGATTTGAGGGACCAAATGATATCGGAATTTGGTAAATTTTGTATAGTTGAACTCGTATTGGAATGGGTAATCGGATTTTGTAAAACTTGTGGGGTTCTGAGGTGAAGGCTCGGGGTTCTACTTTTGGGTCAATTTTTATATTTTTGTAAAGATTGAAACTTTATTATTCGGGATGGTTCCTTATACGTTTTATGTGTATTTTGAAGTTGTTTTAGTGGATTTTGAGTTTTCCGGAGGTATTTTTGCCTGAGAAGTCCATTTTAGAGTACCAGGTTGTCGTATTTGAGGTAAATATCTTGCCTAACTTTATGTGGGCGAACTATCCCTCAGGATTGAGTCTTCTATGTTGATTGTAGCCCGTGTACGCGAGGTGACGAGTGCGTACTCGGATATTTGCAAATAGGTTGACCTTTAGAATTCTTAGGTCCTTATATTCCCTGTGTATGAAGTTGTATTTGTTATATCTGAGTTTCGATTGCTAGTTCATCTCTCTCTGCTTAAATTAGAAGTTACTTGCTTAGTTTTCTCTTGTTGCTTATTTGATCTTAATTGACTTAACTGAAGAAATTACCTTTTCTACCGTCGTGCTATATCTTCCTTCATAAACTGCTTGTTTGACTAAAATTAGCATAATCTCGCCCTATAATTGTTTAGTAGTAATTGGAGTATTATATGTTAGTGTCAAGCATGCCCGTGTGTCGTATATTGTGATTGATATGATCTTTGATTAAGCACTACTTAGTCTTAACTTGATGATTATACATGTTGATGATTCTCTTGGCATTTCCTATTGTGGAGCATTGATTCAAGTTGGGATTCATTTCGTGAAGCTAATTATTAAGCAAGATTGGTTATAGTTGTTTCCTTTGCCGGGATGATATTGTTTCCATTGTTGACTCCCTTGCCGGGACAGTATGGTTTCCATTATTGTTCATGTTGCTGATGATATTGTTTCCATTGTTGACTACCTTTCTGGAACAATATGGTTTCTATTATTGTTTATGTTGTTGATTCCCTTGTCTGAATGCTATCATTTCATTTGTTTGGGTGATAACGAGTGTAAAAGCACGAAGGGTGATGTCGTGACATATTATTGAGAGTAAAATCATGAAGGGTGATGCCGCGCCATATTGTTGAGAGTAAAAGTACGAAGGTTGATGCCGTTCCATATTATTCAAATTAAAAGCACGAAGGGTGATGCATAGACATATTATTGAGAGTAAAAGCACAAAGGGTGATGTCGTGCGTGATATTGTGATTGAGTGCTAATGCACGAAGGGTGATGCATAGACATATTATTGAGAGTAAAAGCACAAAGGGTGATGTCGTGCGTGATATTGTGATTGAGTGCTAATGCACGAAGGGTGATGTTGTGCCATATTATTGTGAGGTCATGGCACGAAAGGTGTTTCCGTGAAGGTGAGGACGAGGGACATGCATTATGATGTGATATATGTTTCCCCACGTATACATTGTGCCTTTACTTCGAGCTGTTATTGTTGTACTTAAATATTTGGTGTGACTTATTGGTATTGTCCTGTACTTGAATTTTATCTCAATTGTGGTTGCACTGTCCATGTCTTTTACATGCTTAATTTTCTTAATTTACGTGTCGTATCTGTCGATTCCTATGAGAAGTACGAGAGTAAAAGCACGAAGGGTGATGCCGTACACTTGTTCTATCAGAAATTAAGTTCGAAATACATTTATTGGGAAAGTATATTTTAAAAACGCTTATCTTGAAGAAATTACAGCTAAAGACTTTCCTTCTGTAAAGTATATATAAGTATTCGGAGGAGGTACCTTTCAAAAGAAGTTTCCTATTTTGAACGAATATATTTAAGGTCTTTAATATAAACTGGTGGTTGAAAGGTTAAATTTGAAGGTTTGATTAAATTGTTGGAGTTGTTGGCCAAGGTCAGAGGTGGAGGTTATCGCAGTGCTGAGTTATTACTTGTTCTTACTATATTGTGGGTTTCTGTTTTTTGGCTGTGTTCCGTCCATTTTTCTGTGTAATATTATGATATTCCGTCGATTTATTATTGTTTTCCTCCCGCATTGCATTGTTATGTAGTTAATTATATTGTGTAATGTTTGTGCAGATGCATATTCCGTCACTTTCTATATTTATTCCTTTTTGTTTTATTAGGCTAGTGGGTTTCTTGACTAATCCTCGTCACTACTTCACATAGGTTAGTCTTGATACGTACTGGGCACCGCTGTGGTGTGCTCATACTACTCTTCTGCACATTTTTTGTGCAGGTTCCAGGTTTTCGCATAGCCGGCTGATTGATTGTTAGTAGCGCGGTTGTTGTTGTGGAGACTCAAGGTAAAATCGCTTCCGCATTTGCGGTTTCGGAATCACCATCTTATATTTTTGTTTGCACTGTTCTATTTATTTCTGAACAGTGGTATTTTTAGGAGTTTTAGTGTAATTTATTTAAATCTTATGACTTTTACTACCGGGTTTTGGGAATATTCAATGTGTAAAGAATTATTTATTTCAGAAAAATATTACATTCTATTTATTATTGTTGTTATTCTATGAATATTAAGCTTGCCTAGTCCTTAAGACTAAGTGTCATCACGATACCCAACGAAGAGAAATTTGGGTCGTGACATACATACATATATGTATGTATGTACATACATTCATATATATATATATATATATGTATGTATGTATGTACATGTACATATGGTATGTATGTATGTATGTATGTATATATATATATATGTATAAACTTTAAAAAAAATTTGTTAATGGTTTCAAATTTTAATACTAAACACCCTGTAATCATGCTAGAACCAGGTGTCACAAGTGCATGAGCATTTACCAGGAAGTAAAATAAAATACAATAACTGTCCGGAATACAAATTTGGACAGAAAGAAAGATACAATACATCTGAGGGAAACTCTGATGTATGTATGTATGTATGTATGTATGTATGTACATACATTCATACATTCATACACACACACACACACACATATATATATATATATATGAATGTATGTATTTATATACATACATATCTATACATACATGTATGTATGTATGTATATATATACATACATACATATATATATGTATGTATGTACATGTACATATGGTATGTATGTATGAATGCATGTATGTATGTATGTATATATATATATATATATATATGTATAAACTTTAAAAAAAAATTTGTTAATGGTTTCAAATTTCAATACTAAACATCCCGTAATCATGCTAGAACCAGGTGTCACAAGTGCATGAGCATTTACTAGGAAGTAAAATAAAATACAATAACTGTCCGGAATACAAATTTGGACAGAAACAAAGATACAATACATCTGAGGGAGACTCTGTTGGCTGAGGTTGTCTCGATAGAAGCTGCTCACCTAAGTCCCCATATCATCCACACCACTGCGTCAAGAGGGGCCACTAGATATACATGTACCTGTGCAACAAAATGCACAGGAAGTGTAGTATAAGTACGAAAAAAACGTGTACACAGTAAGTATCCCTTCTAACCTCGAAGAAGTAGTAACGAGAGGTCTACTTTGACACCTACTAGAGGTCAATTCAATATAATGTAACAAATAACAACAGGAAAGGAAAACTTCTTCCATAAATTATAAATCCCAGTTTTCCGTCATCTCAGTTAACAGCTTGTATATTAAGGCAATAAAACATTTCAAATCACAGATGGTACCCAACAAATATCATGCGCAGGAAATGCCGAGAGTCGTACAACCCGAACCAATAATAATAAAATATGCACTGCCGAAGGGTCGAATGGCGGGAACCATAGATGCATCTATTAACCACCTGTGCCGTATGGCTCACCCCCATGAGAGTAGTGGAATAAATAACCCCTCTTGTGGAATATAAATTGCGAAGCGGTTACACATTAACATACACATTCAAATAGTCAACCCCGACTACATCAGTAAAACATGTAACAACCCGACCGGTCATTTTGAGCTCTAGCGCATCTTTCAGCGGTTTGAAGTCATGAGTAGCTCCATTTCAGGTATTATGACTCGTGGGCATGGTCAGAGTTGAATTTTGGGAAGGTCGAAGTCAAATTGGAAAAAAAATTCTCATTTCAGAAGCCTTAAGTTGGAGAAATCAACTGAGATTGGAATTCTGCGTAAACGACCTCCGAATCAAGATTTGAAGGTTCCTGCAGGTTTGTATGATTATTTACTTGGGCGTATGTCCGAATCGGGCTTTGGATAACCCGGGAGCGTTTCAGCGTATATTGTGGAAGTCAGCATTTTGTAAAAAATTTCATATGTTTGGCTTGAAGCGCATTTCAGTGATATTGATGTCCGTTTGGTATTCCAAGCCTGGTAATAGCTCCGTATGGTGATTCTGGAGTTGGGAGCGCGATCTAAAGTGAATTTGGATGTCCGTAGGTTATTTTGAAGTCATTTGGCTAAAGATAGAAATTTGAAAGTTTTTGAGAAATCCGACCGGAAGTGGAAATTTTGATATCGAGGACGGAATACAATTCCGGAAGTTGGATCAGGTCCGTAATGTCGAATACTTGTGTGCAAAATTTAGGGTCAATCGGGCATGATTTGATAGGTTTCGGAATCGGATGTGGAAGTTTGAAATTTCAAGTTCTTAAAGTTTAAATTTTAGTGCGATCTGTGTTTTCGATGTTTTTTATGTGAATTGAGGCCTCGAGCAAGTCTTCATTATGTTTTGGAATAGGTTGGTGTAATTTGATGGGGTCCAGGGGTCCTCAGATGGATTCCGGGTGGTTAACGGATCAAGTTTGAAGTTCGAAGAAATGGTGAGAAATCTGTCATCTGGTGTGACTGTACCTGCAAGGATTTGGCCGCAGGTGCGAGATTTTGGTGGCTTGGCTGGGAGCGCAGGTGCGGTGTAATTTCCGCACCTACGAAGGCGCAGATGCGGACAATGGGGTGCAGTTGCGAGTTTTGGCTGGAGCTGAGGAGGCCGCAGGTGCGGGCGTTTGGGCGCACCTACGGAAGCGCAGGTGCGAGATTTGGATCGTAGGTGTGAAAATAGGCCTGGGCAGAATGTTTTAAAACCGGGATGCTTGGCTCATTTTCTCCCATTTTTCTTTGGTTTGGACGACTATGAGGAGATTGAAGAGGGATTTTGATCATGCATTACTATGTAAGTAATTTCTTCATGTTTTAAGTTAAATACAAGGTTTATGCATGAAATTAGACATGGAAATTGTGGAAAATTGGGAATTTTGAAGAAAACCGAGAAAAATTGGTAATTTGAATTGTAGCCACGAATTGAGCATGAATATTTGAGTAAATTGTATATTTGAACTAGTAAAGCTATGGGTAGAGTTTATCTTCGAGAAATTTTGGAACCGGGCACGTGGGCCCGAGGGCATTTTGGTCAATTCCTTAAGCGGAGATGGAAGTTTATATAATCTTAATTGTTAACAGATATTAGAGTATATTTTCATTGGTTTATCGTTATTTTGATAGTTTTGGGGCGTTGTGCATCCATTGGAGTCGTCGGAAGGGCTTGGAAGCCGGTTATGGAATTTCGGAGCGAGGTAAGTCTCCTTTCTAACCTTGTGAGGGGAATTGTCCCCATAGGTGAACAAATTAAATATGTGCTACTGTTTGTGGGGGTACGTATGCATGAAGTGACGAGGGTACGTGCATAGCTACTATTATGCTTATGTCCGGGTAGTCAAGGACCCACTAGCATGCCTTACGTGTTGTACATGTGATCCTGCCAATAATATTAGACTGATCATGCTACTGAATTTGTAATTTATTTGCTAAGAAGGCTAGAGTGTACCTTTATTAATCATTTAGAAAGAGAATTGACTCATTCGTGGCTAATTGTATTCCTGATAAGGTTATATTATTGAATATTATTAAACTTGGCAAATGAATTTCGAGAAAAATTTTAAATAGTATTTTTGTGACTTTTAAAAGAGAAATTTTTCATTTACTTGAGTATTTGTTTTTCCGATGTAATCGGGGTGGACTGTTGATTGTGCATGACTGTATGATCGCTTCACAATTTACATTTCGCGAGCGGAGTGTTATTTCCTCCCACTCTCATGGGAACGGGTCGTACGCCACAGCGAGATTGAAAGATATATTATGGTTAATATTGTGTGTGCATGCGACCGCTTCGCAATTTAAATTACGTGAGCGGAGTGTTATTTCCCCCATTCTCATGGGTGCGGGCCGTACGCCATTGCGAGATTGAAAGATATATTATGGTTCGGGTCGTTCGACCCTCGGCAGTGCACATATATGATTATTATGATGGCTCAGGCCGGTTGTCCTTATCCTGTATGCGCATGCTAAATTTGTTAATGACTTTCATGGATTTGAAGTGACAAGATATTTGGGGGAAAATGAAGAAATAATTTTTTTTTAAAGATATTTGGGGAAAAATGAAGAAGTAATTGTTTATTTAAGATATTTGGGGGGAAATGAAGTAGTAATTGTTTATTTACTTTCAGTATTTATTTGAATTACAGTTATGTTTAATGTTTACTATTTTTATCATCCTCGTATGCCTATTACTGATATCATATCTTGTGAAATTATTGTGTTGGACCTTAGTGAGTGTCAAGTCGACCTCTCGTCACTACCTCTCTGAGGTTAGGCGTGATACTTACTTAGTACACGTTATTTTCGTACTCATGCTACGCTTGCTGTGCATTTTTATTGCACAGGTACTTTCATAGCGATGTGGCTGGTTTGGAGACTTAGGCGAGCTGCATCATCCAGAGGTGATCCGCAGTTGACAGAGTCTCCCTCGTATTGTATTCAATTTATTTTAATTTCCTTGTCCAATTGTATTTCAGACAAGCTTTGTAGAAATTGTAAAACAAATTATAGAAATTGCTCGTGTACTTGTGTCACCGGGTTCTGGAATGTGTTTGGGATGTATTTTATAAAAATGGAATATTAAACTGTCATATTTACTTAGCGGATTTTATTCAATTATCATGTAATAAATTGAAAGGTAATGATTTCAAAATTGCTAAAACAAGAAATTTAACATAACCATTTAATGATTGGCTTGCCTGACAGTGGTTTCCGGCGCCATCACGACCTTATGAATTTTGGGTCGTGACAACTTGGTATCAGAGCTCTAGGTTCCCTTAGGTTTCACGAGTCATGATCAAGTCTAGTGAGTCTTGTTGATCGGTACGTAGACGTCTGTACTTATGTTCGAGAGGCTACATGGCTGTTAGGAGTACTTCCCTTCTTGATCCCTTATCGTGCGATTTGATTCCTCCGAGGATTATGCCTACGTTTCTTCCTACTCACTCTTACGCATTACAAAGAGCTTGCTATGAATCAAGAATTTGAGGGGTTTAAATGGTGCTACGGATATGGTGCGAGATGTTTTCCATGTGTGGTTGGTTGGGGTTGTTGTTGTTTCCCTACAGAACAGTAATATGTTGCTTCAGCCAGTAGCTGTGATTCTGAGAACTTTGAGGTTATGCTCAGATTGTTATGATGCTTACGATTGGTTATCAGGCGGTGTTGATATGATGGTAGAATGCTTGCCCATATGTCGGGGTAATGAATGACTTGAAGGAATGTCTTCTCAGAGGGTGATTTCGAGATTTCAGCATTTTAGTTTCGGCAAGGGAAAGGCATTTGGACCATAAATGGCCAGGTTTTGGATTGATAAAGTAATAAGACTTGGTGTTATCAAGCGAGGTGGAGTTTTCATCTGTGAGGTGGTATCGTTGTTTTGATCGAATAGAATGTGTTATGTTTGCCGGTGTTATAGTTTTTCGGTTGCATTGGGTCAGAGTGTTGTGAAGTAGTATTGAAGAAGTGGTTTCCAGAAATCGTGGTGTGTGGTGGTTCAGAATTGAATAGTTATTTTTAATAAAGGCAGCTCGAGAAAGATGATCTTCGGAGAGTTTGAAATCGTGGTGATCTACTGGTGTGAGAGCTGCAGAGAATGATATTGAATTGGGCAGCATATGATGAAGGAATACATGTGAGAAGTGTTAGGCGGCGGCTAAATTTATAAAAGGCCAGTTATAAGGAACGGAAGTCAGGTAGTTGTTTAAAGGAATGCGTTTAACAAGTGGGAGAGTGGCAGCATAGCACCGGAGTTCAGTGGTAAGACAGCTGCCTATGTTGAGGGAAATCTTGAGAGTTTTAGTGGATGGTGATTGGGTCCACGAGCTTAAGTTGAAATGTAGGTTGTTTTGGAGGAAGGTTGGGTACAATAGGGAGGAGTTTTTAGGAATGAAGAAGGACGCAATGTGGTGGTGACTTTGGAGATGTTGTAGCGCATTTAGTAGATGTCCATGAGGAGCGAACAGAGTGGTAAAGTTGGTGAATGAGAACAGTATTAGGATGTGATATTGATATTGTAGAGGGTGTGCAGTACGGAGTCGTGGGAAGGTGACAGTTGGTGGTTTCCACATGTGGGTTATCTCCTGTGAGTAGGTTAGCGGTTGTGTGGTTGGCAAGTTTCTGTGAGGGGTTCTAGTGGCTATTTGGTAGGAGGTAGAATGTGTGGATGATGCTCGACAATTTGAGTATTTAGGGAGTGCTAACAAGAGAATTTGGAAGAATTGGACGGATTGGTTGAGCAAGATCATGTTAACAAAGAGTAAAGGATCTCAGCAGGGTCTAGGGTGGTGCAAGGAGTAGCTTCGGGCTAAGTGGGGGAGTCCCACAACCTGAAGTTGGGTTGTAGGGTTGTGTTTTCATGGGGTTGCGGATTTTCGGCATGTTGGCAAGTTATTACAGCTAAGGAAAGGAGTAAAATGATGAATGTGTGCAAAAGTTGGCCCTGTTGGACGAGGATTAGGCTTTGGAAGATTCAGAGTTTATGCTTAAGGCATATGCGAGTTGTAAGGGTAGTGACTCAGACACGTACTTCATTGAGATGATGTTCATGTGCTAGAAGAGCCTTGGAGTTGATTGTGGTCGGAGCCAGTCATAGTGGGTGACTCTCAATAGTGGTCCTAATGAATTCAAAATTTAAGAACGCGGTGTTTAAGGGTTCAGGCAGCAGTATGATTAAGAGTCGAGTTTTTGCAGTATAAGTTCTGAGAAAAGGGAAGATGGTTTAATTGTTCTATGATATGTTTCAGCGTGTAGGATAGTATTGGGAGAGTGAGATAAGAAAACTCCGGGGTGTAGGAAGATTATCAGGAGGATATGAGTCGGGTTGTGGGATTTAGGCAGCACGGTCTCGTGAATCAAGGTCACTCGGATGAGTGAGGGTTGAGTTCGCTATGAGTTGAAGGAAATTACTATTATTTCGGAGGCAAATAAGGATAATTAGAGAGAAGATGGATTGGTTAGCCATGGTTGAAATGGCACATGTACGGCAGTGATCAGTCTCGTCAGTGTGATTAAATTATGCATGTGGTTTGGGCCGGTGTGTGAGGGGCTTATCGGCCGTCGTAATAGATTTCATGTGGGAGCATTCGAGTGCTATGGCCTGTCAGGTGTAGGCGGATCCCAGAAGGTTTATGGTGGTTCAGACCACTACTTAAGGATTTGCATGTTGGGTGATTGTGAGAATTCGCTTGTGTGTCGTTATGATTCTCTTGAATTGAGGTGAGTAAGAGGTTTCTATATGATGAGGTGTTTCCCCTATTAGTAGTTCAGTACTTATGATGGAATTATTGCGCAATCTCATATTGGCATGTTAGGTGCAGTAAGCAGTATGTAATTGGACGTAAGGATCAAGATTGCGGTTCGGTGTTCGCAGGGATGTCATGAGCTCAGATGAGCAAGAAAAGTGATTTGAAAGTTCAAAGTAAGCTGGTGTTATCTTCAGTGTCACCTGAGATCGATATTTGGTGGAAGAGGCTTTGCATCCTAGTTATGGGTTCTTGATGTGTTTTGCGGCGTTAGTGTGGCCAGTGGTGTATGTGCAGACTTGCTACCTGGTGTGGAAGGTCGTGGGAGCGTAACAACAAGAAGATTGTATAAGTGTGTCATGTAGTCACCTGACTGGTTGAAGAATTAGACTAAGTATAAAGGATTATAATATTGCTTAATTGAAAATTTATGCCAGGAAGGCATTCGGTCCAGTTGGTTGTGGATTGTGGGGCGTTGTCCCGGCTATGATGGGTGTTATTGCGTGTTATGAGAGGAAGTAGGTTATTTTGGACCCAGGTAAGGCTATCAGCCTAGTTCATTGCGAGCAGAATTGGCTTGAAGTGTGTGAATGGATTAAAACAAGATTATGGGCTTCATGTGAGTTAGATTTGTTCATTTCAGTATAGCGCTCCTCAAAGAGGGGTGTTGGAATATCAGGTATTGTCCGTCTTCTTCAAATTCATGTGATATTATGATTGTTCCGTGTGAGTTGTGGAACGGCTTGATAATTTCTTATGTGTTGAGTCTCCGCGTAGTGATGATGTTATGCGAGCAGGAGAGATCTTGAGATTTAGAGTATATATATCGCACCTCAGTTGTGCTTAAGTTTTGTAGCATATGGCTTTATCAGTCTCCCCAGGATGGTAGTGTGCACTTAGCGTGCTTGTGACCTGTATTCAGTAAATTGCAACAGTGAGCAATTCAGCTCCGTGTATATTTCCTTATGCGAATTTTATGATGGGATCGGGTGGCACGCTTCCACGGGTATGTTATTTGGACCGGGTTGCACGCCGCAATAGTGTGATGATGAGTAAGGTTCCTATATTTATTTTTCTTGTGTTTTATTTTCTATTTTCTGAGAAGAGTTCATAATAAGTTGTGTGAGTTGAGTAGTCTTTTCCTGAATCATTCCTTTATGTATCATCTTCGTATTATGGCCTATTGGCGCGTTGTGGTGTCATGTGAGACTGTTGGTCATGTTTGGGGTGATTTGTTGTCTGAGCAGTTGTGATGACCCAAAATGTCATCCCGTATATTCTAGCTAATTCTGTGTTCCAAGGTCGTGAAAACCTCCTTCTATCTCACCTCGATTTGTGTGCGCAGCCCAGGCGTGTAGCCGGGAAGCCTTTATGTGAAAAACTGATAAAAATGATTATTTGTATTAGAAAATTTAATAAAATTGACTTCTGTCAACGTTTTTGGTAAACATCCCGGACCCGTGTATGACGGTCCCGGAGGGTCCGTAGGAAAATATGGGACTTGGGTGTATGCCCGGAATCAAATTCTGAGGTCCCAAGTCCGAGAAATGAGTATTTAAAGAAAATTATTTTCTGAAAAATATAAAGATTTTTGAAAATGAAATGTTATGTGAAACCTGTAGTATCGGGCCCGTATCTTGGTTTCGGTTCCCGGTACAGGTTCGATATGATTTATCTGTGTTATTAGTTAAGATTGGTATGAAACGGACTTCGTTAGGCGTGATTCGGACCTTAAATGCAAAATTTGATGTTTAAAGAAGTTTTGAGGAATTTCATTGATTTTTGGTTTGATTCGTCGTTTTAGTGCTATTTTATGTTATTCGGAACCTCGAGCGAGTATGTATTAGGTTATAAGACTTGTTTGTGCATTTAGACGGGGTCCCAGGGGCCTCGGGTGTGTTTCAGATAGGTTCCGGGTCCATTTTCCCTATTTTTGCACTGCTGATGCTGTTTCTGGTTTCCTTCTATGCGATTGTATAGTAGTAGTCGTGATCGCATAGTGTTGCCTTGCACCCGCTCATTTTTCTCTTCACTGCGTTCACATACACTATTTCAGGATCGCACAATGTGGTCAAGGCCATTTCTTTTTCTCTATGCGATCGCACACTTCAGCTCGCGATCGAACTGTGCACTCTTGGACAGTGGTCATTTCCCTTATATGCGATCGCATGAGTTTATTCGCGATTGCATAGTACCTTTTTGTCCAGCAGCTTTATTATTCTATGTGATCGCATCCTTGTGTCCGCGATCGCAATGCTTTAAATCACTGGGCAGAATATAAACTTCCAAAAATCGGGGTTTCACCATTTTTAACATATTTTGACTTCTAGAACTCGGTTTTGGGCGATTCTTTGAAGGTTTTTCACACAAATAGAATGGGTAAGTGTTCTTCCACTAGAATTAAATATATTTCATGAATTAGTTCTTGTTTTTATCATTTAATTTGTGTTTTGGGTTGAGGGAATTGTGGATTTTGAAAGAAAACTTCTAAGATGTAAATTCATGATTTGAGAGACCAAATGTTATCGGAATTGGATAAATTTAGTATGGGTGAACTCGTATAGGAATGGGTAATCGGAATTTTGTAAAAGTTTCCAGGTTCCGAGGTGCAGGCCCGGGGGTCGACTTTTGGGTCGATTTTTATAATTTTGTAAAGATTGAGACTTTATTAATTGGAATAGTTCCTTATATGCTTTATGTGTATTTTTGAAGTTGTTTTAGTTGATTGTGAGCCGTCCGGAGGTCTTTCCGCCCAAGAAGTCTATTTTTGAGTACCGGGTCGTCTTTGAGGTAAGTATCTTGCCTAACCCTGTATGGGGGGAACTACCCCTTATGATTGAGTCTTCCTTGTTGATTATTGTCACGACCCCAAATCCTAAACCGGCCATGATAGAGCCTATCGTGGAACTAGGCTAGCCAACAATCACATATGTATAGTTTCTTTAAAAATCCCAACCAATTTCAAACATTTCATAAAATATACAGAATTTACTAAGTACATTAGGCCAATAAACAGGCCAACCGACCCCAAAACCTGGACCCAATGTGTCATGAGTATCTAAGAGAGATAAGCCCAAAAAGGTATACTATTATAATAGAAAACCTTCGAATAAATAGCTAGATACAACAAGAAGGGAAAAAAGAGATGTTGCAGACGCTGAACAACTACCTCTATATCCCGCACTCCGGCTCCGCACGGAATAGATAGCTAATGCTCGGTATCTGCATCTGAATCTGCACACAAAGGTTTTTTCCATCAGTATATGCATAGATATATGAAATCATCATGCCTTAAAACCAACTTCAGAAAAATCCTTTGAAGAATGTACATTTTCAACAATTTCAACTGAAAGATTTAGTATGAAAATGAAATAATCATAAGTATCCCCTCGGGCAAAAACATGAATCATAAATCGCTCCTCGGGCAGAACATCACTCAGCACCTCACAACCACTCAGTATCAGCCCCTCGGGCAACCTCACGGTCACTCATGCCTCTCAATCACTCTTCACTCGGCACTAAACACTCAGTAGGTACCTGCGCTCACTTGGGGTGTGTATAGACTCCGGAGGGTCTCCTTCAGCCCAAGCGCTAATATCAAGCCACCTCGTGGCGTATCATATTCTCACAATCAGGACCTCGGCCTCACTCAGTTGAACCTCTCAAGAGCCCCTTGGGCGAATCAGTAAAACAAGGTACTCGACCCAAAACATCATTTTTAAATCTCAAAGTAGTGTAAATCAGGCTGAGTTTCGAAAATAGTAAGCACAATGTGACTGAGTGAAACCATCAATAAACAGTGAGAAAAGTAGAATTAAAAAATCCCCCATGGGGTCTAAACAGATCGGCACGAGGCCCCAAACATGGCTTATAGCCCAAATATTGTAATAATCTTTAGAACACAATTTAGCATAAGGTTTTGAGTAAAATACGCAAATCAATAGTTGCCGCAGAGAGGACCAAGTCCAATCCAAAAACCAGTGCGCCCCACATACTCGTCATCCGACATGTGCGCCATTCTAAAATCAGTGAGAAATATGAAGTCCGGGGTTTCATACCCTCAGGACAAGATTTATACCCATTACTTACCTCTACTGGGTCACAACACTAGTCTGCAATGCTCTTGCCCATCAAATTGGCTCCCGATTGCTCCGAATCTAGCCAAAACCAGTTTAACATCATTAATACATACTAAAGGAACACAACCCAATCGAAAACTATCAATTTATACAAGAATCTCGAAATTTCGCCAAACTCGAGCCCCGGGCCCACATCTCAGAATTCGATAAAATTTACATCACTAGAAACCTCGTCCTCCCACGATTCTACACATACCAAAAACACCACAATCATACCACAATTGCCTACCCAAGTTGCCAAAAGAATTTTCCAATCCTCCACCCATTCTTCCCAACCTTTTCCTACTTTAATCCTTCAATTTACAAGCCTAATCCGAAAAAAATAGCATACAATCGACTTTAATAACCCGGGAACTTACGTCCAATGAAGACCCACGAATTCTCTCTTCAAGTTGCCTTCAAATGAGCTCCAACCGGATGCAACAATTGAATAAAATTTCTCGGAGGCTTCTTTTATACTTTTCTGCCCAGAAATTCCGCACCTGCGGACCATCAATCGCACCTGCGGACCCGCACCTGCGGTCCCAGGTGCGCACCTGCGAAATAACACTAACGTACCAATTCTCGCACCTGCGGCCACTTCTCCGCACCTGCGAACTCCTCCTGCCTATCCTCTCTTTGCACCTGCGCATGGCCTTTCACACCTGCGATGTCGCACCTACGGCTACCCATCCGCAGGTGCGGCCAACACCAGAAACTTACACCAGCAGCCATTTGCTGTATTTTCTTAAGTTCAAAACTTCGCCAACCATCCAAAATCAACCCCGAGCCCCTCGGGGCCCCAACCAAACATACCAACACACCCCATAGCATTATTCAAACTTAGTAGAGCCTTCAAAACACCAAAAAATACATGAAAACAACAAAATTGCATCAAATTCAAGCCTATGAACTTTGAAACTTCCAAATTACGCCAACTACGCCGAAACCAACCAAAACACCTCCGATTGACCTGAAGTTTTGCACACATACCCAAAATGACATTACGGACCTGTTCCAGCTTCCAGAATGCCATTCCGAACCTGATAGCCTATTTTCCACTCTCGACCGAAAATTGCCAAAAGCAAACTTTCGCTAATTCAAGCCTAATTCTACATCGGACATCAAAACTTCATTCCGAACTCACTCCTAAGTCCCAAATCACCTAAAGAAGCTATCCGAGCTATAAAATCCGTATCCCGAGGTTGTTCACCAATAAGTCAACTCTCAGTTGACTTTCTCAACTATTAGGCTACTTTAGGAGACTAAATGCCTTAATTCTCACCATGACCACTCCGGACCCAAACCAACTGACCCAACACAACATAAAAAGACTAAGAAATATATGATAAAGCAGAAATGGGGTAAATGGGGTAAATCCCACGGAACGACTGGTCGGGTCGTTATAATTGTAGTTCGAGTATGCGAGGTGACGAGTGTGTACTCAGACTTATTTGCAATTAGGTTGGCCTTTTAGTATTCGTAGGTTCTTATATTATATGTGTATGATTTCTAATTGTTACATTTGAATCCTTGGTTGTTAATTTCATCCCTTCCTGTTTAAATTAGAATTACTTGTTTTTGAATTCCTTCGTTGGCTACTGACTTTACTTGACTTAACTGAATATTCTACTTCTCTTATCATCATGCTATATTTTCTTCCTAGCTTGCCTAATTGACTATAATTAGTATCATCTAGCCTTATAGTTGACTAGCCGTAGTTGGAACATCTATTCGTTGGAGTCAAGCATGCCCGTTAGTCTTACATCGTGACTTATATGACTATTCCCTTAAGTTCTACTTAGGTCTAATTGTTAGACATTTATGTTATTGGTATTTCTTTAATGTTGCCTATTGCTGGGTCTTTGTTGACGTTGAGTTTATTCCGTGAAGTTAACTATTTAAGTGAGATTAGTTATAGTTGTTTCCCTTGCCGGAATATTGTGGTTTCTCTTATTACTCTGTTGTTGATGATGTTGTTTGCCTTGTTGACTCCCTTGCCGGGATTTTATGGTTTCCATTACCGTTTATGATGTTAATGATATTATTTTCATTGTTGACTCCCTTTTCGGGATGGTATGATTTCTATTGTTGTTTATACTATTGATGACACTGTTTGCGTCGTTGACTCCCTTGCCGGGATGTTGTGATTTATGGTTCTTATTGTTGATTTCCCTTGTTAAATTTTTGTTTATGTTATTTAGCACGAGGGGATATTCCGTGCCATGTTATGTTATTTAGAACGAGGGGACATTTCGTGCCATGTTATGTTATGTTAGCACGAGGGGACATTTTGTGCCATGTTTATGTTATGTTAGCACGATGGAACATGCCGTGCCATGTTTATGTTATGTTAGCATGAGAGGACATGTCGTGCCATGTTTATATTATATTAGCACGAGGGGACATGCCATGCCATGTTATGTTATGTTAGCACGAGGGAACATTTTGTGCCATGTTATGTTATATTAGCACGAGGGGACATTTTGTGCCATGTTTATGTTATGTTAGCACGAGGGGACATGTTGTGCCATGTTTATGTTATATTAGCATGAGGGGACATGCTGTTCCATGTTATGTTATGTTAGCATGAGGGGACATTCCTGCCATGTTATGTTATGTCAGCACGAGGGGACATTCCGTGTCGTGTTTATGTTATTTACCACGAGGGGACATTCCGTGAAGTGTTTATGTTATTTAGCACGAGGGGACATTCCGTTCCATATTTATGTTATTTTAGCACGAGGGGAAATTCCGTGTCGTATTTATACATTATTATTCCCGTTGTTCCTGTTTGCTATTTACTGCATTTATTGGCAAGATTTGATATTCTTCCTGTATTGCATGGCAATTTCTGAGTTACGGACTGTGTTCTGGTGGATAATCTTGAGGGGATTTTGATCAAGGGATTTTATCGAAAAGTATTATTGAAAAAGAAATGGTTTTGAAATTATTATATTTGAATGACTTTTACATCGAAGGTATATTTGTAAAGCACCAGTCTTGCCTAAAATGATATTTGGAAGTCATTTATTAGGAAAGCGTCCTTGGGAAGTTTTGTATTTTGAAAGAAACTATGCTTTACGTAATTCTCTCTACTAAATATACTTATATCTACTTTTGGAGAAAGTATGTTTTCAAATGAAACTCTTCCATACAAAAATGATTTTATTTGCAAAAGTTTTTCATATGAACGACTGTTTAATGATTTCTATCAGTTATGGATTTTAATGGCTAAAGCCCGGTATGAACAAACTGACGTGGAGTTGAGTTATTGGTTTTATCTATTGTATTGTTTTTCCTTTCGATTCGGCTTGATTTGCTATCCATCTTTCTGTGTATTTTTGTGCTGTTTCGTGATTGATTTCTGTAATTTCCTTCCGCTTTATATTTTCATTGTTGTGAATTATTCCGTGAAGTCATAGATATTCATGTCATTTATTTTGTAGACCAGTGGTGTCTTGATTAGTCCTCGTCACTACTCCATAGAGGTTAGTCTTGATACTTATTGGGCACCGCTATGGTGTGCTCATAATACACTTCTGCACATTTTTGTGTGCAGATCCAGGTATATATTGTAGTAGCTGTGTGGATGATTTCCGAGGAGACTCAAGGTAACATGCTGCCGCGTTCACAGGCTTCGGAGTCACCTTCTTTGTATTTATTATTCATACACTATTGTATTTATTTCCAAACAATTGTACTTAGACGTTGTAGAAGATTCGTAGAGCTTATGACTTGTACTACCGGTTTTGGGAAAGTTTGTATATTCTGTTGAGACTATGTTTCAAGATTATTAATTTTCCTTTTATTTTTGTTGTTATTCAGTAACTTCTAGGCTTACCTAGTCCCTAAGACTAGGTGCCATCATGATACCCAATAGAGAGAATTTTGGTAGTGACAGCAGTTCATACTGGGTGAGACGAGATTTTGCATCAGGGATCTAGTGCGATAAGATTATGTGAAATACATTGAAGGACAGTTACCCTTATTGGTTTGTAATGAGATGGTGGTCTTACTCAAGAGGAAGGATTCAATGTTTGGTTAACTTTGCAATTGGTTAGAAATTTCTACACATCTCCTCCGTTGTGGTGGTATCGCCAGCGTTATAGCAGGATGTATATATATTCCATAAGGCATATTGGGAGCATAAGATTCGTGAAATTTTGCCTATTAAGGTTCAGGGAACGTCATTGTGGTTAGATGATGAACTTTGCGGTGCATGATGCTAATTCAGCAAAGGTATGCAGTTGTGTTCTGGTATATCGTGTGGTGGGTGATACGGTGTTTATATATTGGAACTAGGCCTGGCAGAGAAATTTCAGGTGTTGCAACTGGATTCTGAGCCTATAATATTGATAAAAGAAGAAATCTTCAGATTTGATCAAGCTAATGCACTCAGCTGGGTTGTGGTAGCACGGGCAGGTGCGCGAGGTGTTAAATAGTGATTTCAGATAACTCCATAGCAGTTCTTGGCATGTTCGAGGACGAACGTCTGTTTAAGTGGGGGAGAATGTAACGATCCAACTGGTCATTTTGAGCTCTAGCGCGTCGTTCACCGGTTTGAAGTCATGTGCAGCTCCATTTCAGGTATATGACTCGTGGGCATGGTCGGAGTTGAATTTCGAGAAGGTCGGAGTTAAATAGGAAAGAGAATTCTCATTTCAGAAGCCTTAAGTTAGAGAAATCAACTGAGATTGGAATTCTAAGGAAATGACCTCCGAATTAGGATTTGAAGGTTCCTGCAGGTTCTTATGGTGATTTCGGACTTGGGCATATGTCCGGATCGGGCTTTGGATAACCCGTGAGCGTTTCAGCGTATATTGTGGAAGTCAACATTTTTGAAGAAATTTCCTAAGTTTGGATTGAAGCGCATTTCAGTGATATTGATGTCCGTTTGGGATTCTGAGCCCGGGAATAGCTCCGTATGGTGATTCTAGAGTTGGGAGCGCGATCGGAAGTGAATTTGGATGTCCGTAGGTTATTTTGAAGTCATTTGGCTAAAGATAGAAATTTGAAGGTTTTTGAGAAATCCGACCGGATGTGGAAATTTTGATATCGGGGTCGGAATGCGATTCCGGAAGTTGGAGCAGGTATGGAATGTCGAATATGACTTGTGTGCAAAATTTGGGGTCAATCGGGCGTGATTTGATAGGTTTCGGCATCGGATGTGGAAGTTTGAAATTTCAAGTTCTTAAAGTTTGGATTTTAGTGCGATCCGTGGTTTCGATATTGTTTGATGTGAATTGAGGCCTCGAGAAAGTCCACATTATATTTTGGAATAGGTTAGTGTAATTGGACAGGGTCCCGGGGGCCTCGGATGGATTCCAAGTGGTTAACGGATCAAGTTTGGAGTTTGAAGAAATGCTGAGATTCTTGTCATCTGGTGTGACCACACCTGCGAGGATTTGGCCGCAGGTGCGAGCTTTTGCTGGCTTGGCTGGGAGCGCAGGTGCGATGTAATTTCCGCACGTTCGAAGGCGCAGATGCGGACAATGGGGTGCAAGTGCGAGTTTTTGTTGGAGCTGAGAAGGCCGTAGGTGCGGGCGTTTGGGCGCACCTGCGAAAGCGCAGGTGCGAGATTTGGATCGCAGGTGCGGAAATAGGCTTGGGCAGAATATTTTAAACCGGGATTCTTGGCTCATTTTCTCCCATTTTTCTTTGGTTTGGACGACTTTGAGGAGCTTCAAGAGGGATTTTCTTCATGCATTACTAGGTAAGTAATTTCTTCATGTTTTTAAGTTATATACAAGGTTTATGCATGGAAATTGTGAAAAATTGGGAATTTTGAAGAAAACCTAGAAAATTTGGTAATTTGGATTTTAGCCACGAATTGAGCATAAATATTTGAGTAAATTGTATAGTTGAACTAGTAAAGCTATAGGTAGAGTTTATCTTTGAGAATTTTCGGATCCGGGCACGTGGGCCCGAGGGCATTTTGGTCAATTCCTTAAGCAGAGATGGGAGTTTATATAATCTGAATTGTTAACAAATATTAGAGTATATTTTCATTGGTTTTTCCTTATTTGGATAGTTTTGGGGCGTTGTGCGTCCATTGGAGTCGTCGGAAGGGCTTGGAAGCCGGTTATAGAATTTCGGAGCGAGGTAAGTCTCCTTTCTAACCTTGTGAGGGGGAATTGTCCCCATAGGTAAACTAATTAAATATGTGCTACTATTTGTGGGGCTACGTACGCTCGAAGTGACGAGGGTTCGTGCGTAGCTACTATTATGCTTATGACCGCGTAGTCTAGGACCCACTAGAATGCCTTAAGTGTTGTACATGTGATCCTGCCAATAATATTAGACTGATAATGCTATGAATTTGTAATTTATTTCCTAAGAAGGTTAGAGTGTACCTTTCTTAATCATTTAGAAAGAGAATTGACTCATCCGTTGATAATTGTACTCCTGATAAGGTTATATTATTGAATATTATTAAACTTGGCAAATGAATTTCGAGAAAAAGTTTTATATACTATTTTTGTGACTTTTAAAAGAGAAATTTGTCATTTACTTGAGTATTTGTTTTCCCGATGTAGTCGGGGTGGACTATTGACGCATGACTGTGTGACCGCTTCGCAATTTACATTCCGCGAGCGGAGTGTTATTTCCCCCACTCTCATGGGAGCGTGTCGTACGCCACAACGAGATTGAAAGATACATTATGGTTAATATTGTGTGTGCATGTGACCGCGTCGCAATTTACATTCTGCGATCGGAGTGTTAGTTCCCCCACTCTCATGGGAGCGGGCCGTACACCACAGCGAGATTGAAAGATATATTATGGTTAGGGTTGTTCAACCCTCAGCAGTGCACATATATGATTATTATGATGGCTCAAGCCGGTTGTCCTTAACACGTATGTGCATGCTAAATTTGTTAATGATTTTCATGGATTTTGAAGTGACAAGATATTTGGGGGAAATGAAGGAATAATTGTTTATTTAAGATATTTGGGGGAAAATGAAGAAGTAATTGTTTATTTAAGATATTTGTAGGAAAATGAAGTAGTAATTATTTATTTACTTTCAGCATTTATTTGAATTACAATTATCTTTAATGTTTACTATTTTTATCATTCTCGTATGCCTATACTAATATCATATCTTGTGAAATTATTTTGTTGGACCTTAGTGAGTGTCAAGTCGATCTCTCGTCACTACCTATCTGAGGTTAGGCGTGATACTTACTGATTACACGTTATTTTCGTACTCATGCTATGCTTGATGTGCATTTTTATTGTCACAGGTACTTTCATAGCGATGTGGATGGTTTGGAGACTTAGGCGAGCTGCATCATCTGAAGTTGATCTGCAGAGTCTCCCTCGTATTGTATTCGATTTATTTTAATTTCCTTGTCCAATTGTATTTCGGACAAGCTTTGTAGAAATTGTAAAACTTTTTTTAGAAATTGCTCATGTACTTGTGTCACCGGGTTCTGGGATGTGGCTGGGATGTATTTTATAAAAATGGAATATTAAACTATCATATTTACTTAGCGGATTTTATTCAATTATCATGTAATAAAGTGAAAGGTAATGATTTCAAAATTGCTAAAATAGGAAATTTAACTTAACCATTTAATGATTGGGCCTGACAGCGGTGTCCGGCGCCCTCACGACCTTATGGATTTTGGGTCGTGACAAAACAATTACCCAAGAGATGACAATTTCTCTTTTAATGGCCGAGAAGATTGTGTTTAATATTTTTAGAAATTCATTTACCAAGTTCGATAGGGCTTAAGCATTTAAATTTACCAGTAAAATTACAAGTATGACAAATAAAGCATGATTTTGGGTCCTAGACTACCCGGACATAGGCATATAAGTAGCTACGCACGGACTCCCGTCACCTCGTGCGTACGTAGCCCACACAAATAGTAGCACATATTTAATTATTTCACCTATGGGTACAATTCCCTCTTACAAGGTTATAAAGGAGACTTACCTCGCTCTGAAGTTCCACAACCAGCTTTCAAGCCCTTCCAACGACTCAAATAGATGCACAACGTCCCAAAACTAGCTAAATAACTGTCACGACCCGATTTACCCTCTAAAAGTCATCGTGACGGCACCTAGTCTCTATGAATAGGTACACCTAATTGCGGAACAGATATTAAATAGAAGCATGAAATAAAGACGGAATTAAGTGAGTCTACAATAAAACATCGCCACTTGGCGCATAAAAAAATATAAAACTTTCCCAAAACCAGGAATATCACTTTAGTCACAAGCTCTATCTCAAAATTGCTCTATACAATGAGAGGGAATTTACATAAAAAAGAAATCTATCTAAATCTGGAGTGAAAGGTGACTCGAAGGACTCTGCGGACGCGGCAGAATTACCTTTCAGTCTCTTAGAAGCTGCTGCTCGGACCACTAGCCACGAAACTCAGCGCTGGTACCTGGATCTGCACACGAAAAACATGTGCAAGAAAGGGCATGAGTACACCACATATTGGTACCTAGTAAGTGTCAAGCCTAACCCCAGTCGAGTAGTGACGACGTCAGGTTAAGGCTCTACTGGATTTTTATAGTAAAAAAGTATAAAAATGTGAACAGAGAGATATAATATGCTAAGGAAAATCAATAGGAACAATGAGCTAAAGGAAAATAATAACCAGGAGCCCTCGGCTCAGCACAACATATATCACAGTAACAAGTATGAAATTCAATAAAGGGGGAAAGCCCCCGGAATCTCGTCCGTAGTCCCAATTTAAATTTTCAATGCAGTACAAGGGGAAAGCTCCCGGAATCTCATCCGTAGTCCTAATTTAAATATGCTATGCAGTACAGGGGGGTAGACCGCGGAATCTCGTCCGTCGTCCCAATTTAAATATGCAATGCAGTACAGGGGGAAAGCTCCCGGAATCTCGTCTGTAGTCCCAATTTAAATATGCAATGCAGTACAAATACCGAATAAATTTTTTATTTAAAACAGCTCAGGAAAAATCATAGGCAAACATATGGATAAAACTATCTAAACATTGTACACATAGTAATAACTAGGGAAAGTTCAAGTAAAGCAGGTAGGCATGCTATTTCCTAACCTAACAAAGTTAGGCAAGCCACTTACCTCGACTGCGCTACTCAACTTAAAATCACGCTCTTGCCCAAATCTATTCAATTCGATTGCATAATGTAAATATCATTTTAAGGAAACAAAATAGCTAATAAGTTCGAGGCTAGTACTCGAAATTAGGAAAATCGCCCAAAAAGTCACCCGGGCCCACGTCTCGAAATGGAGTGAAAGTTATAAATTTAGAACACCCATTCACTCACAAACTGACTCGAACAAGAATCATTGAAAACCGACGACAAAATCCTATTAAATTCTCGGATTTCCTAATTGGGGAAACTTCTTCCCATTTGTATGATTTTTCACCTAAATCCCTTGATTGCATGGAAGATATTGCTATAGATTAATGATATACAAAGGAAATAGGTTAGGAATTGTTACCTATGAAGCTTTTCCTCAAAACTCACTACAAATCGCCTACACCCGAGCTCCAATTTTTTTTAGAAGATATGAAATTCCAAGCCCTCGAAATGGATATAAAATGCCCAACAATTTCCGTACATGCGCCCCTTGGACCGCACCTGCAGTCCCGCACCTGCGGAAAATCCATCGCAAGTGCGAAAACCCGCTAAAAGGCCTAGGGCCGCACGTGCGGTCAATGGGACGCACCTGCGAGAACTGGTTGACTTGACCAAGCCCGCATCTGCGAGCCCCTCTTCAGCACCTGCGTCTCCGCACCTACGGAAAGTCCATCGCAGGTGTGAGACACCAGAACCAGAAATGGTTCAGGTGTTTTTCCAAGTTCCAAAATCACCCGTTGAGCATCCGAAACATCCCTGAGGCCCCTGAGACCTAAACCAAACTTACCAAATAGCCCTAATACCTTATCCAAACATAGTCGATCCTCCAAAACACATCACATAACACCAAAATCACCAATTATACACGGATTCAAGCCTAAGAACTTATGAAATTTCAAACCTCTACAACTGATGCTGAAACACCTTGAAACTAGTCCGAATGACCTAAAATTTTACACACAGGTCACAAATGATACAACGGACTACATCCACTCTCGGAATTCCATTCTGATCCCGATATTTAAATTCCACCTATCGGCCGAAATCATCGAAATTTTAACTTTTGCCAATTCAAGTCTAAATCTACTACAGACCTCGAAAACACATTCCGGACACGCTCCTAAAACCAAAATCACCCAACGGAGCTAACAGAGTCGATGGAATCCCATTCCGAACCCGTCTTCCTAAAGTTCCAACTACAATCTGATTTCTAAAGCTTAAACTCACATATAAGTACTATGTGTCCAAAAACTCTCCGAATTTCACCACTGAACGTTCCAACAAGTCCCAAAAGCAAAAATAGACATAAGGAAAGCAATTATTAGGAGATCGGGGCGCTAACTCTCAAAACGACCTACCGGGTCATTACAATAACGGGCAACCCAATGAAAATATACCCTAATATTTATACAAATTCAATTTATGTAAATTCTCAACTCTGCTTGAAAAGTTGATAAATTTTCCCTCGGGCCCATGTTCCCAGATTCCGAAATATTTCAAAGATAAAGATTACCCATAACCTCAGAATCTCAAATATATAATTCTCTCTCAATTTCATGTCCAATTCCGTGGTCAAAATCAGAAAATACCAATTTCTAGGTCTTCTACCAAAACCCACAATTTCCACTAATTTCCATGTTGTAATCCATATATACTCATGTATTTAACTCAAAATTGTGAATAAATCACTTACCCCATTCCATATGGTTAAAATCGCCTCAAAAATCGCTTCAATTCGAGCTCCATAGCTCCAAATATGCTAAAAATGGCCGAAACCTCGATATATAGCTTCTGGCCAAGAACTTTCTCATCTCGATCGTGGAAAATTCTTCACTATCACGAAGAACAAATGCGCAGCTCTTCCGGACAGCCTCTAGTATAATGATCATAATATTTTGTACAAAACTCCAAATTGCAAATGGTCTGATTATTGAAAACTAGACACCAAGGACTAAAACTTTTATTCTTTGTTCATCTCCCAATTCATTATATTACGAGATATAAGTTGCTAAAATCAGCCCTATGCAACACTATGCGATTTCCAAACTCTTCCCGGACATGCTGTAGTGTATCAGCCATAACTCTTTGTACACAACTCCAAATGTCAAAATGTTTGATTTTCTGAAAACTAGACACAGTGAGCTACAACTTTCATTTTTTAGATCATCTCTAGATTCCTTATAGATTGCAAGATAAAAGCTTCCAAAGTCGAGTCAGTGCAGCAGAATATTTCCTCTACGCAATCGCGAAAGGCCTTCCGCGATCGCGCTTCACTGGCCAATTTCTCTCATTTTACTCATCGCGATCGCGACCAATTCCCCGCGATCGCATAGCACACTGCTGTAGCAAAAAACCAGCAGCTAAAAATGTCACGACCCAAATTCCCAACCTTAGGGATCGTGATGGCGCCTAACACCACACTTGCTAGGCGAGCACAATGTTAGAATTCGAGTAGCTAATTTCCTTTGATTATTTTCTTAAGCATCAATAAATAAATTTAAAGTAAAATGAATTTAAATAATTTCCAAAGATAAAATAATAAACAATTGAAAAAAAAATGAACCACGAACTAATCATATAATAGATCTAGAACTGCCCCAGAGTCTGGTATCACAATTCACGAACTACTAAAGAATACTACAAACACTGGGCTGAAAGAAACAGTGTAACTGTTCTGAATATACTAAAACAGTTTTATAAAAATAGGAGAAGACTCTCGGGATCTGCGAATGCCGGCAGTTATACCTCGTGTCTCCGAATATAGAGATGGATGCTCTAAAAATCTCTAATGCTGGCTAGTACCTGGATCTGCACAAAAGAGTGCAAAGCGTAGTATTTGTACAACTGACCTCATGTATTGAGTAAGTGCCGAGCCTAACCTCAACGAAGTAGTGACGAGGCTACGGAGGGGCATTAACAACATATAACCTATGACAATAATATATACAATAACACAATCAAAGAGTTCTACACAAACAAGAAAAATATAACTGAGACAATAAATATAAAGCAAGAAGGAAATCTAAACAAATAATTAAGTACTACAACAACAATGAAATAACTCAGCCGTGTTTTCTAGGCCTCAGCTATAACCCACTCTCAAATAATTTCGAAGTTTCCAAACTTTAACTTTAAATAAAAGTAGTGCCAAAATATGAAAAATAGTAAGTTTTCAAATCTTTATTTTTCTTTGAAAATCAGTAAAAATATAAATATCCTCCCTTATCGCTCTTTGTTGCTGCGTGCAACCCGCTCCCACCAGACATATCATATCAATTTATTCATAATTTCACAATTCAAGTCAAAGTCTTTCACAATATTTATGTCTCGACAATTGCAAAAACAGAACAAGTTTCACTTTAAATAACATTAAAAGCAGAATATGAAATAATGACAATAAAACAATGAGTGTTCCAACCTTTATTTTATGAACAATTAAACATGCATATTCTCCCTTATCATTGTCTTGTTGCAGCGTGAAACTCGATCCCACCTATTCACAATATCACAATTAATTTTTTCACCGGTATCACAATCAATTATCCACCCTTATCACAATCAGTTTTGTTTATTCATCAAAAACTTTCACAGTTTGGGCCAAGCCTTTCACAACACCTTTATTTCAACAATTGCAAACAGAAAACAATATAGCTCGTAAGCTTCAACCAATATCATTTTACAATAAAAACCAACCAGAATATATGTAAACACCATAACGTTGTCAACCCAGCTTAATCTTTATGTAATATGATAGAATCAAGAAAACAGCCAATACTTTTAACACACTTGCTACAACAATTGGCAATAATCGATTGAAATCAGATAGCCACGTAAACCTCAACAGTCCTAAGACAGTTAAACTGCAATTCTCATAACTTCCTCAATATTATCAAAAATGAAAGCAACAGGAACATAAATATATATGTGCCTCGTAGAAACAATGCAAAACTACTCAACCATTTTGTACCACAAGGGAACCAAATAAACAACCAATACTCTTTCCAAAATAACCACAACAATATTTAACAACAACGGAATAAGGCCACGTAATCGTAGAAACAATAATGAACATAGAACAATTAAGCCAGGAATCAATTAACTTGGTAACAGGGAAGGGATCATGTTTAACAGACCATTTGGTGGTGCATAGATACTCATCACCTCACCTATACACCACACACATGTATTTCACATAGCAAACAAGTGGGGACTCTCATTCCCTTAAGTCAAAGTTAGACCAAACACTTACCTCAAATTCGCAGGCCACTCACTGCTCAATTATAGATTTTCCCTTTGAATTCACCCAATACACTCGAATCTAACCATAATTAACTTAATATCATTAATTAATGCTAAAGGAACTAACTTTAGTGAAAATTATAATTTTTTTTAAGTTTTCTCAAAAAAAGTAAAAACTCGTCCCGGGGCCCCATAGTCTAAACTCGGGGTTCGGACCAAATTATGTTTATCCATTCATCCACGAACCCAAATATGTAATTAGTTTTGAAATCCGACCGTAATTCGAGGTAAAGATTCGATTTTTTCAAAATTCCCTAATTCTACCCAAACCCTTAGTTTTTACCATGAAAATTCTTAGTTTTTGATTTAAAAGTGATGAAAAACAATGAATAATTGAAAGATTAAAGTTTAGAATTGATTAGCTATGACTTGGGGGTGATATTTGGTGAAGAAATTCGTTCCTAGGGCTTTGGGGTTCGAAAATTTGAAGAAGAAGTTTTCCTGTTTTATATTTTTTTTTTTGCCAGCTATTCTTCCTCGTTTCTCGTGTCAAATGATCCCGAAACTCGATTTTTATACCTCCAATGGATTCCTTGTAAAGTTCTAGTCAAGTTAGGCTTTTGAATCACTCAAATTTACCTTATAATGAAGGAGATATGTAGGTTTTAATATTTGCAAATAGTACAGATTTTTAATATGCCGGCAATTTCGTGATTAACCTGAAAATTTTGGCAACCTTAGTAAAATGACCATAAAATCCTCATACGATGTCCAAATTCGATGATTCTTTTTGCTACGGGTCCGTAATTATGATACGGATCTAATACTATATTCAAACAGAAATCAGAGATCAATTGTTCAATATAATATCATTTATACTTGAAGAAACGACGTCGAAGCATAAGAAAGAACGAGGGCAACACAACCCAAACCTATTTGAAACTCACCCAAGCCCTCGAGGCTCTAAAAAAAACATGAACACAAGTCTAAAAGCATCATACGGACTTGTTCGTGCGATCAAATCATGAAAATAACATGTAAAACTATGAATTAAACCTCAGAACTCATTATTTTTCTCAAGACTACTTAAAATTCATTATTTATCAACCAGATGTTCGAATCACGTCAAACGAACTCCGTTTTTCACCAAATTTTACAGGCAAGGCCTAAATTTCATAACAAACCAGTATCAAGCTCCAGAACCACAATACGGGCCCGATACCAACGGTTTCAAACATAAATTCCTTTCTTTATTTCATTAATATTTCAGCAAAATAATTTCTTTAAAAAATTGATTTCTAAAGCTTGGCACCTCAGAATTCATTTTCGGGCATACGCCTGAGTCTCGTATTCTACTGCGGACCTCCTGGGATCGTCGAAAACACAGATCCGGGTCCGTTTACTCAAAATGTTGACCAAAGTCAATTTTAATAAAATTTTAACTCTATAAATTATTATTTCTCATATTTTCACATAAAAGCTTTCCGGTTTCACGCCCGGAATGCGCACGCAAATTGACGTATTTCAGATAAATATTTTTAGGGATATTAAGCCTAGAATGGAGTCTAATTTCACAGAATGACCCCTTGGGTCATCACAAAAAATAGCCTAGAAATTGTCCGAAACCACCCCGAAACTCAACCGAGCCCCTCGGGACCCCGTCCGAACGTGCCAACAAGTCTCAAAACATATTACGTACTTATTTGAGGCCTTAAATCACATCAAACAACGCTAAAAACACGAATCACACTCCTATTCAAGCTTTATGAACTTTAGAACTTTAAACTTCTATATTCGATGTCGAAACCTATCAAATCACGTCCGACTGACCTCAAATTGTGCACACAAGTCATATTCGACATTATGGACCTACTCCAACTTCCGGAATCAGAATCCGACCCTATTATCAAAATTTCCACTTTCGGTCGAACTCCTCAAAAACCTTCAAATTTCTAACTTTAGCCAAATGACCCCAAAATGACCTACGGACCTCCGAATGCACTTCCGGTCACGCTCCCAACCCCAAAATTATCATAAGAAGATATTCCCAAAATCGAAATTCCAAACGGATATCGATATCACAGAAACACACCTCAACCCAAATTTATGAATTTCTTCGAAGAATGTTAACTTCCACAATAGGCGCGGAAACGCTCCTGGTTCAACCAAAACACGATCTGAACCTGCCGAAACCTTCAAATCCCGATTCCGAGGTCGTCTACTCGAAAATCACAACTCAATCAATTCTTCCAACTTAAAGCTTCCGAAATGAGAATTCTCTTTCCAAATCGACTCTGAACTTCCCAAAATTCAATTCCGACCACGCGTGCAAGTCATAACACCTGAAGTGAAGCTGCTCATGGAATCAAACCGCTGAACGACACGCTAGAGCTCAAAACGACTAGTCGGGTCGTTACAATATACATACATACAATGTATATATATATATATATACATACCATACATATATACATGTACATACATATATTTATATACTGTGATGACCCAAAAGGTCATCCCTTGTTTTATAAGTCAAAATGGTGTTTCGAGGCCTTGAAAACCTCATTTTATCACACCTCGTTTTTCGTGTGCAGCCCAGGCATATACTCGGGAAGCTTATATGTGAAAAACTGAGAAAAATACTAAATTGGCCTTAATATTGAATTTAAGTTGACTTCGGTCAACATTTTGGGTAAACGGAATCGGACCCGTGATTCGATGGTCCCGGAGGGTCCGTAGGAAAATATTGGACGTGGGCGTATGCCCGGAATGGAACTCCGAGGTCCCAAGCCCGAGAAATGAATTTTTGAAAGAAATTATTTTACTAAAAATATAAGAGTTTTTGAAAAGTTGGTTAAATTTGAAATTTATAGTATCGGGCCCGTATTTTGGTTTCGGAGCCCGTTACATGTTTAGTATGATGTTTGAGTTGTGTTTGTAAAATATGGTAAGAAACGGAGGTTGTTTGACGTGATTCAGACCCGTATTTGTAAAATTTGAAACTTTGAATGCTTTGAGATTTTTCTTTGATTTCTATGCTAAATTCGTTGTTTAAGATGTTAGTTTAGTGATTTGATCACACGAGTAAGTCTGTAGGGTGTTTTTGAGGTTGTGTGAATGTTTGGTTTGGAGCCTAGAGGGCTCGGGTGAGTTTCGGGTAGGTTCCAGGGTGTTTAGAGTTGGAGAATCACTCCTGGTGCACCAGTTCTGGTGTGCCCGCACTTGCGAGCCTAGGGCTGCAGGTGCGGACCCTCAGCCGCAGGTGCGGTCCAGCCCCAGCCAGCCCCTTTCCGCAGGTGCGACATTAGTTCCACAAAAGAAGATGCACCTACGCAGGTGCGACCCCCAGTGGCCTTGCCTATTTCCGCAAGTGCGATGGATTTTCCGCACCTGCGCTGCCCACGCAGCGCAAGTGCGAGGATGGGGTAGTGTGTTTAAGTTAGAGCTTCATCCGAATTCATTTTCACTTCTTCACAAAAATAGGAGACCAAGGGCGATTTTCTCAAGAGAGTTTCTTCCCAAATCATAGGTAAATGACCCGTAACTAGCTTCCTTCAATTTCCTAATAGTTTTCATCAACTTTTACCAAGCATTCTAGGGTTTTAATGGTAGAAAATTGGGGATTTGGGTAGAGTTAGGGATTTTTGAATAATTGGAATTTAGACCTCGTTTTGAGGTCGAATTTCGAAACTAATTACATATTCTGGCTCGTGGGTGAATGGGTTATCGGGTTTTGGTGAACCTCGTGTTTTGACCAAGCGGGCCCGGGGTTGATTTTTGACTTTTTGGGAAGAATGATGTAAAACCTATAATTAAGCGTTAAGATGGAATTGTTTGGAATTTATTGATGTTATTGAGTTGAATATGTCTAGATACAGGTGAATTGGAGTCAAATTCAAAAGGAAAAGCGGTAATCGAGGCTTGAGTTTGGTCGTGGAATCTGAGGTAAGTGTTTGGCTTAACCTTAGCTTGAGGGAATAGGTGTTGTGTCCTTATTGCTATGTGTAAGTATCATGTTCAACGTATATGTGAGGTGATGAGTACCTATACACTGGTGTCAAGCATGCCTGTGAGTCGATTATTGTGATTTATGTGGTTTTCGGTAAGTAATATTTGAGTTTCACCTTATAATTATCCATGTTGGTGGAAATTCCTTGATATTGTGTAGTGTTGAGTATTAGTTTTCAGTTGAAGATTTTTATGTGAAGATTATGTACTAAGTGATATTGGATATAGATGTTTACCCTTGCTGGGGTGGTATTAATTCCACTGTTGACTCCCTTGTCGGGATGTTATGGTTTATTTTTGTTTACTCTGTTAATGTTCTTTGTTGGATTGCTATCATTTGATGTGTTTGGGTGAGGAAGAGTGTAAAAGCACGAAGGGTGATGTCGTGGGTGAGATTTTGAGTGAATGTTAATGCACGAAGGGTGATGCAGTGTCGATATTGTGATTGTAAAAGCATGAAGGGTGATGTCGTGCCATGATATGAGAGATAATGTATGAATGATAATGTCGTGCCATGATATTGTGAGGTAAAAGCACGAAGGGTGATGCCGTGCCGAATATATTGATTTTGATGGTGAGGATGAGAGTAAAATCACGAAGGGTGGTGCCATGCACTTGTTTTTGTATTGTTGTTTCGTTGCTTAAATTGATATCTAAATTGTGCCTTACCTCGTTACTTCCATTATTTGATATTTCCTCCCCTCAGCATGTTCCCCTTTTCCCTTATGCTTAACTGTTTATTTCTCGTTGTATTATTTTTCTCCCTATACTATTAAACTGCACAGGTTGACTTTGGTTGTCATGTCCTAGCCTCGTCACTACTTCGCCGAGGTTAGGCTAGGAACTTACTCAGTACATGGGGTCGGTTATACTGATGCCACACTCTGCACTTTTGTGCAGATCCCGGTGTAGGACTCTACGGACCATAGATAGAGGTTGCTGGCTTCAGTCCAGTGGAGACCTCGAGGTAGTCCTGCAGGCGTCCGAAGGCCTTGGCGTCCCTTCCTACTTCTTTTGTATTATATTCTAGTTATTTCATAAACAGATGTACTTATTTCATTCAGGCCGTTATATGTATTATTCGTAGATAGTCTGTGAGTTTGTGACTCCAAAATTCTGGGATTGGTTTTTGTGAAATTTCGTAAAGGCATACATTGAGTTTATATACCTTGCTCCATTTTGTACTTCTATCTATGTTAGTATTCTCTTTTCATATATTATTTGGTGATAATAACCGAATAAGATAAATTTAATATTCACGTTGGCTTGCCTAGCGGGTTCAACATTAGGCGCCATCACGGTACCGACGGTGGGAAATTCGGGTCGTGACAAGTTGGTATCAAAGCACTAGGTTCCTTAGGTCTCACAAATTCACGGACAATCTTAGTAGAGTCTGAGGGATCGGTATGGAGACGTATGTGCTTATCCCCCAGAGGCTGCAGAGTTTATGAATAACTTCCCATATATTCTTCTCTGTCATGCGAATTGAATTCTAAATGTTAACTGAATTTCTATTCTACCCTCTCGCAGATGGCGAGAACCCGTGCTTCTTCATCCACTGATCAGCAACCCGAGCCTAAGCCGCCGAATACTCTATCAAATATCCCTAAAAGTACCACATTCAAAGTACTTAGCCTGAAGAGACTTCCGGCGAATCTAAAGCCATTACATTCACCTTCATGATACTGATATGTAGAATCCGTGATGATGTAGAAATACCACAAGTCTTGACACCCTCCAAGGTAAATCTCAATCACACTGACAAATTTAGGCAGAATCGACCTGACCCGTTTGCACACTAGCATACTAGGAAAGTAATCCACTCACTTGAAGTCAGAAGCAAATTCATACACGGCACACATTACGCCTTTTACAATTTCCACTAAATCATTCAGTAGAACCAAATTACACAACCGAGTTCATTACAACCTATATCGAAGAAATTTCCATTACTCGTGACATTCCCAGACCTCACGAAATCGTGCAATCAACTCATCATTAACAAACTCCCCCACTTGGCTCAAAGCCAACGATCGAGACAACCAATAATTCACAATGCCCATAATAACACTATCTGTCTAACAGCTCAAGTCATCTGCAAATCTCACATTCATCATTGTAATAGTCACGCCAACTTCCACAAGCGATCTAAACTCCAATTACAACATATATCATTTACTGGTAGAAGAGAACTTACTACAGAACAACATAGGGATCACACACCCTAGGACAATCCGTAGGAGATACCCCTGCCCGCTTAGCCCAACTGATATCTCTCTATACACTTCTGAAGACCATAACTATCACGCAATCACTACACCTTTCTACATCTGAACACAAATAATGCCTACCCTTGAAGCATCACAATACGCGGTAAAGACCTGAAGCTGATGGCAGAACTAACACTGGAGCGGTGTCGCAGAAATATCGAGCTTCTAGAATCTCTACCCACACATGTCTGACCACATGGATACCCTTACTAGACACCACGTGTCCCAAGAATGCTACTGAACCGAGCCAAAATTCACAGTCGGAGAATTTTGCATAGAGCCTTTCCTCCCTGAATCCCTATAATGCCATCCTCAATAACTGAGTATGCTACTCCTGGCTACGCGAATATGCCAGGACACCATCAATGAATACAATAAGAAGGAGTGCTAATACGCCCGGAATACAACGTTAATCAAATACATGAACGCAACTTGGGCAATGATCGGCTCAAAAGACATAACCAGGAACTCATAACCCAACAAAAAAATCCACTTCACTCCACAACTACACAACATGAGAGGTCTTCCAATATACTCACAACTCAAGGCCATATATACCAAATCGAGATAGAAATCAAACACTCAATAAATCTTGCCACATTTCCAGCCAACCCTCTTGTCATAAATCATAGTCTGAACATATCTAACAATCAAATCACACTCATCGCGTAGCCATCTAGTCACGAAGTCCCGTTAATAAGTACATCAACGGACATATAAGTCCCCAAATACATGTGCCCACATAAGGAAAATCTCAGCACTCAAGCCACAAAATGAATCTGGCCTCAAGTCCTCCAGATTGTCCCATTACCAACATGCCAAAATCACATCTCATCCATGGAAGTCACAAGTCGTCGATGCACAACTGATACCAAGCACTCTCGTGCGCGTTCGAATACATGGAAGGAATTGAAGAGTTATGCTCTTGGCTGAATTAAATGTGTTCGCATGACAAGAATTCAAGAATGTCAGATTTTTCCTAAGGGTACCGCAGCCTCTCGAAGATAAGTACAGATGTCTCCGTACCGATCTGCAAGGCTCTACTAAACTTGTTGATGACCGGTGAGTCCTATGTAACCTAGCGCTCTGATACCAACTTGTCACAACCCCAAATCTAAGTCAGTCATGATGGCGCCTATCGTGGAACTAGGCCAGCCAAAACTACACTCAAATCATAATAAGCTTCCATTTACATCTTTACTATACTGATAACCCATAAAGGTTTCCTTTAAACATTTATAAAAATATTTAAAGCTATACTGAATATTAAATACAACCCCCGAGATCCCGGAGTCACTGGTCATGACCATCTACATAAAATATACAACTCAAAAGAAAATAAATTCTATAATAGTAAGCAGGAGAGAGAGGGACTGCGGACGCATGCAACTACCTCGCAAACCTCCAAGAAATCTCTAGAACAGATATACAGCTCACCCTGCCCTAACACCTGGATCTGCACACAAGGTTCAGGGAGTAATGTGAATACACCAAGTCAGTAGTATTGAAAATAGATCAGGTATGAGCAGAAAGAAACACATAAAAATAAATTCATCAATTCACAATAAGTACGACATTTCTTTCCAACAATGTATACGTTAAATCATCACGCTTAAAAGCCGATTTCAGTAAAAATCATTTGGAAATATATTTGCCAATAGTTTCAACATAACTTTCAAAAGTGTTTAGTGTAAAAATGCTGAAAATCATAAAGAGGCCCCTCGGGAAAAACATATTTCATAAGTCAGAGTGAAAGTGGTAAAATCATAAGTAGCCCCTCCGGAAAAAACATGTATCATAATCAGCCCCTCGGGCATGCCTCACAGTCACTCATAATCAGCCCCTCGGGCGTACCTCACAATCATTCATAATCAGCCTCTCGGGCATACCTCACAGTCACTCATGCCTCCCAATCACTCGTCACTCGGCACTCGGTGTGCTCATTGGGGGTGTGTACAGACTCCGGAGGGGCTCCTTCAGCCCAAGCGCTAATATTAAGCCACCTCGTGGTGTATCATATCCTCACAAATCAGGCCCTCAGTCAAAACCTCCCAAAATCCACTCGCGTGAATCACTAAAACGCGGTACTCGACCCAATATGTCATTTTAAATCTCAAAGTAGTGTAAATCTGGCTGAGTTTCGAAAACAGTAAGCACAATGTGACTGAGTGAAACCATCAATAAACAGTGAGGAAATAGCAGTAAAAATCTAAACAAGTCGGCACGAGGCCCCAAATATGGCTTATAGCCAAAATATTGCAATAATCTTTAGAACACAATTTAACATATGGTTTAGAATAAAATACACAACTCAATAGTTGACGCGGAGAGGATCAAGTCCAATCCAAAAATTAGTGCGCGCCACATACTCGTCATCTGGCATGTGCGCCATTCTAAAATCAGTGAGAAATATGAAGTCGAAAGTTTCATACCCTCAGGAAAAGACTTATAACCATTACTTACCTCTATCGGGCCATAATACTAGTCCGCTATGCTCTTGCCCCTCAAATTGTCTCCCAATTGCTCTGAATCTAGCCAAAACCAGTTTAAAATCATTAATATATACTAAAGGAACTCAACCTAATCGAAAACTATGAATTTATACAAAAATCTCAACATTCAGCAAACCTTGAGCCCCAGGACCACGCTTCGGAATCCGATAAAATTTACATCACTAGAAACCTCATCCTCCCACGATTCTACACATACCAAAACACCACAATCTGACCATAATTTCCTACCCAATTTGCAAAAAGAATTTTCCAATCCTCCACCCATTCTTCCCAACCTTTTTCTACTTTAATCCTTCAAATTACAAGCCTAATCTGAACAAAATAACATAGAAAGGACTTTAATAATCGGGGAACTTACCTCCACTAAAGACCCACGAATTCTCTCTTAAACTTGCCCTAAAGTGAGCTCCAACCGCATGCAACAATGGTTAATGACTAAAATTTCACGAAGGACTTCTTTTTATACTCTTCTGCACAGCAAATCCGCACTTGTGGACCTTTCACCGCACCTGCGGACCCGCACCTGCGAAAACCCGCTAACGGACCAATTTTCGCACCTGCGACCCCTTCTCCGCACTTGCGGCTTCGTAGGTGCGGCCATCCCTTCGCACATGCGGACACCTCCTACCAAGACTCCCTTCGCACCTGCGCATGGACTTTCGCACCTGCGGCTATCTATCCGCAGGTGCGGCCAACACCATAAACTTACACCAGCAGCCATTTGCTGCAATTTCCCAAGTTTAAAACTCCGCCAACCATCCGAAATCAATCCCGAGCCCCTCGGGGCCCCAACTAAACATACCAACACAACCCATAGTATCATTCAAACTTATCAAGCCTTCGAAAGACCTAAAACAACACGAAAACACTAAAATTACATCAAATTCAAACCTATGAACTTTAAAACTTCTAAATTTTGCTAACGATGCCGAAACCAACCAAAACACCTCCGATTGACCTGAAATTTTACACACATACCCAAAATGACAATACAGACCTGATCCAACTTCCTAAATTCCATTACGACCCCGATAGCCTATTTTCCACTGCCGAACGGAAATCTCCAAAAACTAACTTTCGCCGATTCAAGCCTAATTCTATACCGGACATCAAAACTCCATTCCGAACGCACTCCTAAGTCCCAAATCACCTAACGAAGCTATCCGAGACATAAAATCCGCATTCCGAGGTCGTTCACCAATAAGTCAACTCTCATTTGACTTTCTCAGCTATTAGGCTACCTTGAGAGACTAAATGCCTCAATTCTCACCATGACCACTCTGAACCCGAACCAACCGACCCAACACACATAAATGAAGCTGAACCACATAAAACGAAGCAGAAACGGGGGAATCGGGGCTAAACTCTCAGAACGACCGTCTGGGTCGTTACAGTATGTATGTATGTATGTATGTATGTATGTTTGTATGTATGTGTATATATATGTATATATATATATATATGTATGTATTTATGTATGTATGTATTTATATATATATATATATATATGTATGTATGTATGTATGTGTATATATATTTATATACATATATGTATATACATATTTATGTACATGTATGCATGTAAATACATACATATATATATATATATATGTATGTATGTACATATATATATATATGTATGTATGTACATATATATATATATACACATTGTATATATATATATATATATATATATGTATGTAAGTATGTATATGTATGTATGAATGTATGTATGTATATATATATATATATGTATATATATATATATATATGTGTGTGTGTGTGTCACGACCCGAACTTCCCACCATCGGGACCGTGATGGCGCCTAACGGTTTACACGCTAGGCAAGCCAACGTGAATATTAAATTTATCTTATTCCTTTATTATCACCAAATAATATGTGAAAAGACAACACCAACATAGATAGAAGTACAAAAATGGAGCAAGGTATCTAAACTCAATGTATGCCTTTATGAAATTTCACAAAAACCAATCCTAGAATTTTGGAGTCACAAACTCATGGACTATCTACGAATGATACATATAACGGTCTGAATGAAATAAGTACATTTCTTTTTGAAATAACTAGAGCATAATAGAAAAGAAGTAGTAAGGATAGCCAAGGTCTGCGGACGCCTACAAGACTACCCCAGGGTCTCCACTAGACTGAAGGCAGCAACCTCAATCTATGGTCTGTAGGGTCCTATACCGGGATCTACACAAAAGTGCAGAGTGTAGCATCAGTACAACCGACCCCATGTACTGAGTAAGTGCCGAGCCTAACCTCGGCGAAGTAGTGACGAGGCTAGGAACGGAGAAAAATAATACAAAGAGAAATAAACAGTTAAGCATAAGGGAAACGAGGAACATACTGAGGGGAGGAAATATCAAATAATGGATGTAACGAGGTAAGGAACGATTTAGATATCAATTTAAGCAGCGGAATAGTAATACGAATACAAGTGCACGGCACCACCCTTCGTGTTATTACTCTTGTCCTCACCATCAGAATCAATATATTCGGTACGGCATCAACCTTCATGCTTTTACCTTACAATATCACGGCACGACATTATCTGTAACGACCCGGCCGGTCGTTCCGAGAGTTTAGCCCTGTGTTCCCCGTTTCTGCTTTATTATATGTGGTTCAGCTTCATTTATGTGTGTTGGGTCGGTTGGTTCAGGGTCGGAGTGGTCGTGGTGAGAAATGAGACACTTAGTCTCTTAACTTGGTTCCATAATGGAAAAGTCAATTGGAAGTTGACTTATTGGTAAACGAACTTTGAATGCAGATTTTATGGCTTGACAAGCTTTGTTAGGTGATTCGGGACTTAAGAGTGTGTTCGGAATGTAGTTTTGATGTCCGGAGTAGGATTAGGCTTGAATTGGCGAAAATTCGTTTTTGGTGATTTTTGGTTGGCAGTGGAAAATAAGCTATCGGGGTCGGAATGGAATTCTGGAAGTTCAAACAGGTTTGTAATGTCATTTTGGATGTGTGTGCAAATTTTCAGGTCAATCAGATGTGTTTTGGTTGGTTTCGACATCATTGGCGAACATTTAGAAGTTTCAATGACACAAAAATTACATCAAATTCAAAAAAAACACAAAAACACTCACTCCAAAAAAAATTACATCAAATTCAAGCGTATCAACTTTATTATATGTGGTATTTTGAAGGCTCGAATAAGTTTGAATGATGTTATGGGGTGTGTTGGTAGGATTGGTTGAGGTCCCGGGGGCCTCGGGTGTGTTTCGGGTTGTTAACAGAGTGTGTTTGGCCTTAAAAGGACTGTTGTGGCTGCTGTATTTTCTTGGTCTGGTTTCCTTGTATATGATCGCAATAGTGAGGCTGCGATAGCATAGGTTTGTTGGTGAGGCAGAAAAAAATTGTGTTATGCGATCGCAATGTATTGTCCGCGATCGCATAGTGGGAGGAGGCAAAACAGTGCAGTCGCGTGAGGCTTGTTGCGATCACACAATGTGGGCGCATGTGGCACTGAGGTGATGAAATTTCTCTATGCGATATAGAGCTGGTTGCGATCGCATTACTTTGAAAAGTTGTCTTCCGCGATCGCATATGTGTTTCTGCGATCGCATAGGGTTAGTTTGGTTGGGCAGCATTTTGTTCTTCGAGATCATATGCCTTTTTCCGTGATCGCACTTAGTAAAAGTCTGGTCAGACAATTTATGTTCTAATTTCAGAGGTACTTGGCCATAACTCATTTTTCCATTTGAGAGCTCGGGGGAAGGAGATTTTGGACGAGATTTTCAGTAGGACTCTTGTGATAAGTGTTCTTCAATCATTTTTTGTTTAATTTCATGCATTTGTCTTGATTTTCACCATTCAATTTGAGGAATTAGTAGAGAATTTGGGAAAAATGGGTGTAAAATTTTGGAAATTTATTTTGGTAATTTGAGTGGGAATTGTGGTCCAATTTTGATGTTCCTGGTATGTACGAACTCGTTGGAGGTTGAGGGTTCTTGTGATGTAATTTTTATCAGATTCCGATACGTGGGCCCGGGGCTCGGGTTTGGCCGAATTTCGACATTTTTGTATAAATTGATAGTTTTCGATTGGGTTGTGTTCCTTTAGCGTCTATTGATGATGTGAATATGGTTTTGGTTAGATTCGGAGCAATCGGGAGCCAATTTGAGGGGCAAGAGCATTGAGGATTAGTGTTGTGGCCCGGTGAAGGTAAGTAATGGCTATAAATCTTGTCCCGAGGGTATGAAACCCCGAACTTCATATTTCTCACTGCTTTTGGAATGGCTCACATGTCGGATGACAAGTATGTGGTGCACACTGATTTTTGGATTGGACTTGGTCCTCTCAGCAACAATTATTGAGTTGGGTAATTTACTCTGAATCAGATGTTAAACTGTGTTCTAAAGACTATTGCTATATTTGGGCTATAAGCCATGTTTGGGGCCTCGTGCCGACTTGTTTAGAACCCTTGGGGTATTTTTACTGATTTCCTCACTGTTTATTGATAATTTACACTCAGTCACATTGTGCTTACTATTTTCGAAACTCAGCCTTGTTTACACTATTTTAAGATATAAAAATGATGTTTTGGGTTGAGTACCCCGTTTTCTTATTGATACGCCCGAGGGGCTTTTGAGAGGTTCTGACTGAGTGAGGCCGAGGGCCTGATTCTGAGGATATGATAAGCCACGAGGTGGATTGATATTAGCGCTTGGGCTGAAGGAACCCCTCCGGAGTCTGTACACACCCCCAATGAGCGCATGTACCTACTGAGTGCGAGTGCGAGTGCCGAATGCCGAGTGATGAGTGATTAGGAGGCATGAGTGACTGTGAGGTATGCCCGAGGGGTTGATTATGAGTGAGTGTGAGGTATGCCAGAGGGGAACTTTTCGATACATGTTTTTTCCCGGGGGGCTACTTATGATTTTACCACTTTCACTCTGAACTTATGAAATATTTTTTGCAGAGGGCCCTTTTTATGATTTTTAACATTTTTACACTAAACTCTTTTGAAAGTTATGTTGAAACTATTGGCAAATATATTTCCAAATGATTCTTACTGAAATCGCCTTTTAAGCGTGATGATTTAACGTATACATTGTTGGAAAGAAAGGTTGTGCTTATTGTGAATTGATGAATTATATTTTTATGTGTTTCTTGCTGCTCAGACCTGATTTATTTTCATTACTACTGACTTGTCGTATTCACATTACTCCATGCACCTTGTGTGCAGATCCAGGTGTTAGGTCAGGGTGAGCTGTGTATCCTTTCCAAAGATTTCTCGGAGGTTTGCGAGGTAGCTGCATGCGTCCGCAGTCCCTCTCTCTCTCCTTCTTACTATTATAGAATTTTTTTTCTTTTGAGTTGTATATTTTTATGTAGATGCTCATGACCAGTGATTCCAGGATCTCGGGGGTTATATTTAATATTCGATATAGCTTTAAATATTTTTAAAATGTTTAAAAGAAACCTTTACAGGTTATCAGTTTAGTAAATATGTAAATGGAAGCTTATGGTGATTTGAGTGTAGTTTTTAGCTTGCCTAGTTCCACGATAGGCGCCATCACGACTGGTTTAGATTTGGGGTCGTGACAAGTTGGTATCAAAGAACTAGGTTACATAGGACTCACCGGTCATGAGCAGGTTTAATAGAGTCTTGCGGATCGGTACAAAGACATCTGTACTTATCTTTGAGAGGCTGCAGGACCCTTAGGAAATGCTCACATTCTTGAATTCTTATCGTGCGAAACCATTCATTTTAGCCAAGAGCGTAACTCTTTAATTTCTTCCATGTATTCGAACGCGTCCGAGAGCACTTGGTATCAGCTGTGCATCGAATACTTATGACTTCCATGGATGAGATGTGATTTTGGCATGTTGGTAATGGGCCAGCTTGGAGGACTTGAGGTCGAATTCATTATGTGGTTGAGTGCTGAGGTTTCAATTGTGTGAGCCGTGCATTCGGGGACTTATATGTCCGTTGATGTCCTTATTAAAGGGAATTTGTGAATGGATTCCTATGTGGTGAGTGAGACTTGATGGTTAGATGTGTTCAGACTGTGACTTGTGACAAAAAGGGTTGGCTAGAAATGTGGAAAGATTTATTGAGTGTTTCATTTCTGTCTCGGTTTGGTATATGACTTTTAGTTGTGAGTGTATTGGAAGACCTCTCATGTTGTCTAGTTGTGGAGTGAAGCGGATCCTTCTGTCATGTTATGCGTTTCTGTTAACGTCATTTGGGCTGATCATTGCCCTAGTAGCATTCATGTATCTGATTAGCGGTGTATTCCAACCGTATTAGCACTCCTTGTTATTGTATTCGTGGATGGAGTCCTGGAATATACGCGTAGCCAGGAGTAGCATACTCGGTATTTGAGGATGGCATTGTAAGGGTTCAGGGAGGAAAGGCTCTACGCAAAGTTCTCCGAGTGTGATTCTTGGCTCTGTTTCGTAGCATTCTTGGGACACGTGGTGTCCAATGAGAGTATCCATGTGGTCAGACGTGTGTGGGTAGAGCTTACAGAAACTCAAGATTTCTTTGAACACCACTATAGTGTTAGTTCTGCCATCGGCTTCAGGTTCTTACCACGTATTGTGATGCCTCGAGGGTAGGCGTTGTTTGTGTTTAGATGCAGAAAGATGTAGTGATTGCGTGATAGTTATGGTCTTCAGAAGTGTATAAAGAGATATCAGTTGAGGCTAAGCAGGCAGGGGTATCTCCTGCGGGTTGTCCTGGGTTGTGTGATCCTTATGATGTTCTGTAGTAAGTTCTCTTCTACTAGTAAATGATATATGTTGTAGTTTGATTTTAGATCGCTTGTGGAAGTTGGCATGACTGTTACAATGGTGAATGCGAGATATGCAGATGACTTGAGCTGTTAGACGGGTGGTGTTATTATGGGCATTGTGAGTTATTGTTTGTCTCGATCGTTGGGTTTGAGCCAAATGGGAGAGTCTGTTAATGATAAGTTGATTGCAAGATTATGTGTGGTATTGGTTTTAATTTTAGGTATATTGGTGGATCAGTTATGACCTGCAGATGTGGGGTCTGGGAATGACACGAGTAATGGAAATTTACTCGATATAGGTTGTAATGTACTCTATTGGGTAATTGGGTTCTATTGAATGATTTAGTGGAAATTGTAAAAGGAGTAGTGTGTGCAGTGTATGATTTTGCTTGTGACTTCAAGTGAGTGGATTACTTTCCTAGTATGTTAGTGTGCAAATGGGTTAGGTCAATTATGCCTAATTGGTAAGTGTGATTGAGATTTACGTTAGAGGGTGTCAAGACTTGTGGAATTTCTACATCATTATAGATTCTACATATCAGTATCAGGAAGATGGAGGTAATGGATTTAGATTCGCAGGAAGACTCTTCAGGGTAATTATTTTGAATGTGGTACTTTTGGGGATATTTGAGAGAGTATTCGGCGTCTTATGAGCCTTAGACGGTATGGTTTTATGCTTGGTACTCGTGTGGCGAGTCTGGATGAGAATTGTGGTATTACGGCAAGGAGAAGTATCAATTTGAAGGTGAGTCAGCAAGAAACTTGGGTAAATAGGACAACTTGGTAGTAGTTCAGATCGGCATGGTATGGGATACTATTAGTTCTTTGGGTGTTCATGAGGTAATGAGTTTTTACAGGTGTTTCTTAGCAATGCTCTTGGATTTTTGGTGGCCTGCATAACTTCATTGAGTTAGAATGAATTCAGTCCTGACGGTTTGGTGTTGTGCAAATGGGATTTTGATAGTCCCTGATGATTTCTACCACGGTTAGAGATGCGTATTTTCTACTGGCGTGAGGTGCAGATGATCTATAGTGATTTTGCTTCTAGATGGGATCAAATGGAAGTTCTTAGCTAGTTGGGTACGTAGTTTCTTGTGGCTCGGAAGGGATCACGAAGTTTCCATATTTGTCCTAGGATGGAATGGCATATGCGGTATGTGGGTAGAGTTAAGATTTGCATATGTGAGGTCACAGTTCAGTTCTGGAAGGAAGGTCAAAACAAATTTCTTAGGCAACATGGACAGTTTCAGATGACTTGGTAGGTGATATCACTGTGGGGTGTCTTGATGAGGGTATACATCTTGTTGGATCGAATGATGCGGACAATTTCAGATGGCTCTCTTGTTGGATCGACTGTTGATGTTGAAGGTTGCTTGGTGACACGGAAGAATTATAGGGGTATCCCTCGTGGAATGGTTGAGTATTAGGGATGTGTTGTATTCGAGCGGTAGATTTGAGATCAAATATAGTAATCCGTGCACTTCATGGACTTCAAGACTGAGATTTCTCATAAACAAGTTATTTTGTGGTAGTGAATTGTGAAGATGCGAGCAGAGCTAGTCGGATGTTAGTATGTACCATGATTCCTTCGTTGTGAAATTTTTGGTAAGTTATCTATCTGCTATGGGTGACCAGAGTTAATTTAGGGTTATTAGTAGGCTAATATGGGTGTGTGTTCTGCACTGGGTCGAAATTGTTGGCTCCGAATTTCTATTATTGAGGAATACACCATTCGATTATGATTGAGTTTATTCATGTTCTGGAGTGATCTATAAGTTACCCTTCGGTGTTGCGAGGAGTTGTTATTATTGGTTATATACACATATGGTGCGGTTCTAATTGGGCTTTATATCTAGATTTGAGTAAGGTAAGTAACTGGGTGTTGCGGGATTGAGACGTGTTGGTTATGTACCTTCTGATTCGTGTGGCATGGTATCGTCCGGTTTCCCCCTGGTTATGGCAATGCACTTTGAGTACTTGATGTCGAATTTTGAATGGTTATTGATTTTGGGCAAGGTGTCTTGAAATATTTCATGTGGACCAGCGTTTGGATGAGATCGCGCAGTGTAGCAGAGTTATGTAGGGATATGACATTTGGTATTAGATTCGTGTGTTTTGATTTTTCACAATGTATGCCAGGATTTTAGCATGAGGTTGTGATAGTAATTGTTAATGGCGGGATGGTCCTCTCATGTGAATCTTTTATATAATTTGATTACATTGGGATGTTGCTATTAAGTGTTGCACAGGTTTTGGCTTCGAATTGTATCGATGTGTCATGTAATCAGAGTGGTCGTGATGGATGAGAAGAGGTCATTGGACCTAGAATGAATATTTTCATAATTGTCTACAGCATAGTTGGAAGGACAAATATCGGGAGTCGTCTTAGAAATCTGCTATAATTCCTATTTGGGAAGGGGGAGCTTCATGTCTGACTGATCGGATGAATGGTTGATAGTTTCTACATGTTTCTTTCATCATCGGCAATATATGGAAGTGTTAGAGCGAGGAATTTCTTGATAAGAGGTTATGTACCGGTATTGGGTTGTTCTGAGCAGTTTTTGTGGTTAAGAGTTATCTCTATGAGTGTTTGAGTCACGCGGTGTATTATGTGATTTCATCTGGGGTGCGTATATGGCTTGATTCAGCATGTTCAGACTTGTTCAGTTTATAGTTATGGAATTTTGATCTTGTATATTATTTCAGAAGTGGGAATTTGGTTCTAAGGTTTATGGGTCAGGATTGGATTTCGAAATTTCAGCGGTGTTGTGCTATTGGACCTATATAGGATAGGGTGACGTGGGATCACACCCGGGTATGTGCATGGTAAACTACGTAGAATTTTGATGGTTTTGGAGAACAACTCTTGGCCCATTCGAGGACGAACATACGTTTAAGTGGGGGAGGATGTAACGACCCGACCGGTTGTTCCGAGAGTTTAGCCCCGTTTTCCCCATTTCTACTTAAATTATATATGGTTCAGCTTCATTTATGTGTGTTGGGTCGGTTGGTTCGGATTCGGAGTGGTCGTGGTGAGAAATGAGACACTTAGTCTCTTAACTTGGTTCCATAATGGAAAAGTCAATCGGAAGTTGACTTATTGGTAAACGACCCCGAAATGCGGATTTTATGGCTCAGATAGCTTCTTTAGGTGATTTGGGACTTAGGAGTGTGTTCGGAATGTAGTTTTGATGTTCGGAGTAGGACTATGCTTGAATTGGCGAAAGTTAGTTTATGGCGATTTCTGGTCGGCAGTGGAAAATAGGCTATCAGGGTCGGAATGGAATTCCAGAAGTTGGAACAGGTTTGTAATGTCATTTTGGATATGTGTGCAAATTTTCAGGTCAATCAGATGTGTTTTGGTTAGTTTCGGCATCATTGGCAAAAATTTAGATGTTTCAAAGTTCATAAGCTTGAATTTGATGTAATTTTGTGTTTTTGCGTTGTTTTAGGTATTTTGAAGGGTTGACTAAGTTTTAATGATGTTATGGGGTGTGTTGGTAGGACGGGTTGAGTTCCCAGGGGCCTCGGGTGTGTTTCGGGTGGTTAATGGAGTGTGTTTGGCCATAAAAGGACTGTTATGGCTGCTGTATTTTCTTGGTCTGGTTTCCTTGTATGCGATCTCAATGGTGAAGCTGCGATCACATAGGTTTGTTGGTGAGGTAGCAAAAAACTATGTTATACGATCGCAATGTATGATCCGCGATCTCATAGTGCGAGGAGCCAAAGCTATGAGGTCGCGTGAGGCTTGTTGCGATCGCACAGTGTGGGCGCGTGTGGCAGTGAGGTGATGAAATTGCTCTATGTGATTTCATAGAGCTGGTCGCGATCGCATTGCTTTGAGGAGTTGTCTTCCACGATCGCGTAGGTGTTTCTGCGATCACATAGGGTTAGTTTGGTTGGGCAGCATTTTGTTCTTCGCGATCGCGTGCCTTTTTCCGCGATCGCACTGAGTACAAGTCTGGGCAGACAGTTTAAGTTCTAATTTCGGGGGTTCTTGGCCATAACTCAGTTTACCATTTGAGAGCTCGGGGGAAGGAGATTTTGGACGAGATTTTCAGTATGACTCTTGTGGTAAGTGTTCTTCAATCATTTTTGGTTCAATTTCATGAATTTGTCTTGATTTTCACCATGAAATTTGAGGAATTAGTCGAGAATTTGGTAAAAATGGGTGGAAAACTTTGGAAATTTCTTTTGGTAATTTGAATGGGCAATTGTGGTCCGATTTTGATATTCTTGGTATGTACGGACTCGTAGGAGGATGAGGGTTCTTGTGATGTAATTTTTATCGGATTCCGAGACGTGGGCCCGGGGCTCGAGTTTGGCCGAATTTCGAGATTTTTGTATATGGTGATAGTTTTCGATTGGGTTGGGTTCCTTTAGCGTCTATTGATGATGTGAATCTGGTTTTGGTTAGATTCGGAGCAATCGGGAGTCAATTTGAGGGGAAAGAGCATCAAGGATTAGTGTTGTGGCCTGGTAGAGGTATGTAATGGATATAAATCTTGTCCTGAGGGTATGAAACCCTAGACTTCATATTTCTCACTACTTTTAGAATGGCACACATGTCGGATGACGAGTATGTGGCGCACACTGATTTTCGGATTGGACTTGGTCCTCTCCGCGGCAACTATTGAGTTGCATATTTTACTCTGAATCATATGTTAAACTATGTTCTAAAGACTATATCTATATTTGGGCTATAAGCCATGTTTGGGGCCTTGTGCCGACTTTTTTAGACCCCTTGGGGGATTTTTGCTGTTATTTCCTCACTGTTTATTGATGATTTACACTCAGTCACATTGTGCTTACTATTTTTGAAACTCAGCCTGGTTTACACTATTTTAAGATATAAAAATGATATTTTGGGTCGAGTACCCCGTTTTCTTATTGATACGCCCGTGGGGCTTCTGAGAGGTTCTGACTGAGTGAGGCCAAGGTCTTGATTGTGAGGATATGATACGCCACGAGGTGGCTTTATATTAGCGCTTGAGCTGAAGGAGCCCCTCCGGAGTCTGTACTCACCCCTAGTGAGCGCAGGTACCTACTGAGTGCGAGTGACGAGTGCCGAGTGACAAGTGATTGGGAGGCATGAGTGATTGTGAGCTATGCTCGAGGGGCTGATTATGAGTGCCTGTGAGGCATGCCCGAGGGGGCAGTTTCTGATACATGTTTTCCCCGGGGGGCTACTTATGATTTTACCACTTTCACTCTGAACTTATGAAATATGTTTTTCCCGAGGGGCCTTTTTTGATTTTTAGCATTTTTACACTAAACTTTTTTGAAAGTTATGTTGAAAATATTGGCAAATATATTTCCAAATGATTTTTACTGAAATTGGCTTTTATGCGTGATGATTTAACGTATACATTGTTGGAAAGAAAGGTTGTGCTTATTGTGAATTGATAAATTGATTTTTATGTGTTTCTTGTTGCTCGGACCTGATTTATTTTCATTACTACTTAGTTGGCGTACTCACATTACTCCATGCACCTTGTGTGTAGATCCAGGTGTTAGGGCAGGGTGAGTTGTGTATCTGTTCCAGAGATTTCTCGGAGGTTTGCGAGGTAGCTGAATGCGTCCGCAGTCCCTCTCTCTCTCTCTCTCCTGCTTACTATTATAGAATTTATTTTCTTTTGAGTTGTATATTTTTATGTAGATGCTCAAGCCAGTGACTCCGGGATCTAGGGGGTTGTATTTAATATTTGGAATAGCTTTAACTGTTTTAAAAATGTTTAAAAGACACCTTTACGGGTTATCAGTTTAGTAAAGATATAAATGGAAGCTTATGGTGATTTGAGTATAGTTTTTGGTTGTCCTAGTTCCACGATAGGCGCCATCATGACTGGTTTAGATTTGGGGTCGTGACATTATCCTTCGTGTATTATCTCTCATATCATGGCACGGCATCACCCTTCGTGCTTTTACAATCACAATATCGGCACGGCATCACCCTTCGTGCATTAACATTCACTCAAAATCTCACGCACGACATCATCCTTCGTGCTTTTACACCCTTCCTCACCCAAACACATCAAATGATAGCAATCCAACAAAGAACATTAACGGAGTAAACAGAAATAAACCATAACATCCCGGCAAGGGAGTCAACAATGGAATTAATACCATCCTGGCAAGGGTAAACAGCTATATCCAATCTCACTTAGTACATAATCTTCACATAAAATTCTTCAACTGAAAACTAATACTCAAAACTACCCAATATCAAGGAATTTCCACCAACATGGATAACTATAAGGTGAAACTCAAATATTACTTACGAAAAACCACATAAATCACAATATTCGACTCACGGGCATGCTTGACACCAATGTATAGGTACTCGTCACCTCACATATACGTTGAACATGATACTTACACGTAGTAATTAGGACACAACGCCTATTCCCTCAAGATAAGGTTAAGTCAAACCCTTACCTCAAATTCCACGACAAAACTCAAGCCTCGATTACCGCTTTTCCTTTTGAATTTGACTCCAATTCACTTATATCTAGACATATTCAACTCTATAACATCAATAAATTCCAAAAAATTCCATCTTAAGGCTTAATTATAGGTTTTACATCGTTCTTCCCAAAAGTTCAAAAATTGACCCCAGGCCCGCTTTACCAAAACACGAGGTTCAAACCAAAACTCGATCACCCATTCACCCACGAGCCCGAATATGTAATTAGTTTCAAAATTCAACTTCAAAACGAGGTCTAAATTCCAATTATTCAAAAAGCCCTAACTCTCCCCAAATCCCAATTTTCTACCATTAAAACCCTAGAATTCTTGATAAAAGTTGATGAAAACCATTAGGAAATTGAAGGAAACTAGTTAGGGGTCACTTACCTATGATTTGAGAAGAAATTCTCTTTAGAAAATCGCCCTTGGTCTCCTATTTTTATAAGAAGTGAAAATGAATTCAGATGAAACTCTAACTTAAACACACTTTCCGACCCTCGCACCTGTGGTGCCTGGGTAACGCAGGTGCAGAAAATCCATTGCACCTACGAAAATGGGTAAGGCCACTAGGGGTCACACCTGCGGAGGTAAATCCGCATCTGCGAAACTTATGTCGAACCTGCAGAGACGGATTGTGTAACGACCCGACCGATCGTTTAAGCTATAGCACGTTGTTCAGCGGTTTGAGGCCATGAGCACCTTAATTTTAGGTGATATGACTTGTAGGTTTTGTTGGAATTGAATTTCGGGAAGCTTAGAGTCAATTTGGAAAGAAAATTCTCATATCCGAAGCCTTGAGTTGGAACAATCGACTAAGATTGGATTTTTGAGTAAACGACCTCAGAATGAGGATTTGAAGGTTGCAGTAGGATCGTATGATGATTTCGGACTCGGGCGTATGTTCGGATCGGGTTTTGGATGACCCGGGAGCATTCAGCGCATATTGTGGAAGTCAGCATTTTAGAAGAAATTTCATAAGTCTGGGTTGAAGTGCATTTCAGTGATATTGATGTCCGTTTGGGATTCTGAGTCTCGGAATAGCTTCGTATGATGATTCTGGATTTGGGAGCGCGATCGAAAGTGAATTCGGAGGTCTGTATGTTTATTTGAAGTCATTTGGCTAAAGATAGAAATTTGAAGCTTTTTGGAGAAATCCGACCGAAAGTGGATACTTTGATATCAGGGTTGAAATTCGATTCTGAAAGTTGGATCAAGTCTGTAATTTTGAATGTGACTTGTGCACAAAATTTGGGGTCAATGGGACGTGATTTGATATGTTTCGGCATGGAATGTAGAAGTTGGAAATTTCAAAGTTCGTAAGGATTGAATTGAGTTAAGATCCACTGATTTGATGTGATTTAAGGCCTCGAGCAGTTCCGCATTATGTTTTGAAACTTGTTGGTATGTTCGGGTTGGGCCCCGGGTTTTAACCGGACGAGCCTCAGGCCATGTTTGAACTTCGAGAGCATAATACTGAAGCTCCCAGCTTCTTGTGTGATCGCACCTGCGCTTGGATGGCCGTAGGTTTGAGCTCGCGGATGCGGGGCATGAGTCACAGAAGCGAAAAGGCATGGGCTGGCCAGTCACCGCGGGCGCGAAGAATTTTCCACGGGTGCGAATACCGCAGGAGCGAACACCGCAATGCAAAGGTTTTGCCGCAGGCACGAAGGTTTTGTCGCGAGCACGAAGATCACTGGGCAGTGAGTGTTTAAAGCGGGGTTTTGAGAATTTTTGCTCATTTCTTCATCCTTGGGCGATTTTTGGAACAAGAATGATATTCACCTAACAACTTGGAGGTAAGTCAATCCTACCTATTGCAAGTTAATTACTTTGATTATATACAGATTTTAACATGGAAAATCATGGGAAATTAGTGGAAACTTAGGGTTATGAAGAAAAACCTAGAAATTTGTATTTTTAGATTATTACAATGAATTTGAGCATGAAATTAAGATAAGATTTGTATTGGAGTTAGTAAAGTCATAGGTAATCATCCAGGCACGTGGGCGCGAGCGTAATTTTGTCAACTTTCTGAGCAGAGTGGGTAACTTATATAAATTAAATTTTTATAAGTATTAGAGTATATTTTCATTGGTTTGCCTATTACTTGGATAGTTTTGGGCGTTGTGCATCAATTTGAGTTATCAGAAGGGCTTGGAGGCCGGTTATGAATCTTCGGAGCGAGGTAAGTCTCCTTTCTGACCTTGTGAGGGGGAATTGTCCCTATAGGTAAACTAATCGAATATGTGCTACTATTTGTGGGGGCTACATACGCACGAGGTGACGGGAGTCCGTGCATAGCTACTATCATGCTTGTGTCCGGGTAGTCTAGGACCCACTAGCATACTCTACTTGTTGTACTTGTAATGAAATTAGACTGTTAATGTTATCGAATTAGTAACTGAATACCTAAGAAAGGTTGAAATTTATTTTCCTTAATCATCTAGAAAGAGAAGTGATTTTTCCATGGATAATCGTTTTCCTGACAAAGCATGTTTTAATTGTCGTACTTGTAACCTTACTGATAAATTTATAATAATTAAAATCTTATTAAACTTGGAAAATGAATTTCCAGAAAAGATTTAAGTATCATATTCATGTCCATTAAAAGAGAATTTTATCACTTCCTTGAGTAATTGTTTTCCTAATAAAATGTGAATTTAATATGTGAATATGTGTATCTATGAGTACCTGAGTAGCATGTATGATTCGCGAGCAGGGTAACTCTATTATTATATTTGACCGCGTCGCATGATCGATTCGCGAGCGGGGTAAATAGATGCATCTATGGTTCGAGTCGTTCGACCCTTCGGCAGTGCACAATTTATTATTGTTGGTCCGCGCCGTTCGATCCTCGGCATTGCTTGCGCATGATATTTATTGCATACTTGCTGTGATTTTTACTTGATTATTGGCCTGGAGATTTTAAATTTTCAACTGAAATGATGAGGATTTAAGAATAATAAATGTGAAAGAAGTTGTTATTTGCTGTTGCTACTTGTTAAGTTGCCTACGATAGCCATGCTTAGTGTCACCCTTGATTATATTAATTTGACCTCTAGTAAGTTTCAAAGTGAACCTCTCGTCACTACCTCTCCGAGGTTAGGAAGGATACTTACTGATTACACGTTGTTTTCGTACTCATACTACACTTGTTGTGCATTTTTATTGCACAGATACGTTCATAGCTAGTGGCCCTGCTTGACTAAGTGATGTGGCTGACTTCGAGACTTAGATGAGCTGCACCATCCGGAGATGACACGCAGCCGGCAGAGTCTTCCTCAGATTTATTGTATTTTATTTTGACTTCCTTGTCCAGTTTGTATTCCGGACAAGTATAGTAGTACATGTATAATTCCTAGAAAAAACAATTGCTCATGCACTTGTGACACCAGGTTCTGGGAAAGTTATGATATTTATTCACTATTTAAATTGCTAAAGATTTTATTGTTTACTCAATGGAATTTCACTAATTATTATTCAATAAAATGAAAAAGGAATGACTTCGAGAATTTTAAAATAAAGATTTTATTTATTTATTAAGTGTTGGCTTGCCTGATAGTGGTGTCCGGCGCCATCACGACCTTAATGGATTTTGGGTCGTGACAACGTGGTATTAGAGCACTATGTTTCCTTAGGTCTCACGAGTCATGAACAAGTCTAGTAGAGTCTTGCGGATCGGTACGAAGACGTTGTTACTTATCTTCGAGAGGCTACAGGGCTGTTAGGAGTACTTCACTTCTTGATTCCTTATCGTGCAGATTGATTCCTTTGAGGCTTATGCCTATGTTTTCTTCTTACTCAATATTACGCATCGCGAAGCTTTGCTATGAATCGGGAATATGAGGAATGGTAATGGTACTACAGATATGGTGCATTATTTTTTCCATGCGTAGTTCATTGAGGCTAATGTCATTGCCCTGGAGAAGGATATTATGTTGTTTTAGCTCAGTAGCTGCGTTTTTGAGGGCTTTGAGGCTATGCTCAGGTTGTTATGATGCTTATGATTGGTAACTACACCGTATTGACGTGGTGATAGGAAGTTTGCCCATGTGTTGGGACAATGAATGACTTGAAAGGAGGGCTTCTCAGAGCATGATTTCGAGATTTCAGTATTCTTGTTCCGGCGGAGGAAAGGCAATCGAACTATGAATGCTCAATTTGGGTTGAAAGAATAATAAAGCTTGGTGTTTTCAAGTGAGGTGGAATTTTCATATGTGATGTGGTATCGATGTTTTGATCGAATAGAATATGTTTAGTTCGCCGGTGTTATGGTTTCTTTGGTTGCATTGGGTCAGAGTGTTACGAAGTAATATTGAAGAATCGGTTGGTAGAGATCGTGGTGTGCGGTGGTTCAGGACTGAATATGTACTTCTAATGCATGCAGCTCAGGAAGGATGATCTTCGGAAAGGTTTGAATTGGTGGTAATTTGCTGGTTTAAGTTCTACAAGATAGTTATTGGCCTAAGGCCACAACTGGGCAACAAGGGATAAGGAAGGACACGTGGGAAGTGTCAGGTGATGGTTAAATTTCTAAAAGGCCAGGTGTAAGAAAAATAAGTCAGGTAGTGCTTGCAGGAGTGAGTTTAACCAAAGTGGCAGAGTTGAAGCGTAGCATATGAGTTCTGCGGTAAGATAGCTGCGCATCTTGAGGAGAATTTTGGAGTGATTTGAGAATTTTAGTGGACGGTGATTGGGTCCATGGTCATAAATTGAAATATTGGCTATTACGACGGGAGATGGAATGCAACAGAGAGGAGTTGTTCGAGATGAAGGAGGATGCAATATAGCGGTGAGTTGGAGGATGTTGTCGCGCTTTTAGTAGATGTCCATGAGGAGCAGACGGACTAGTAAAGTAGGTAAATGAGGATGGGCGTAGGATGGAGTATTGATGTCGTAGAGATTGTGTAGTACAATGTCGTTGGAATGTGTCTATTGGTAATTTCCATAGGAGGGTTATCTCCTGTGAGCAGGATAGCGGTCGTGTGGTTGGCAAGTTTCTGCGAGGAATTCCAGCGACTATTTGGTAGGAGGCTGAATATGTGAATGATGCGAGGGAATTTGAGTATTCGTGGAATGCTAACAGGAGTATTTGGAAGAATTTGACAGGTTGGTTGAGCAAGTTCATGTCAGCAATGAAGAAAGAATTTCGGTGGGGTCTAGAGTGGTGTAAGGAGTAGCTTCGGGCTAAGTGGGAAAGTCCCACCGTCTGCGATTGGGTTGTAGGATTATTTTTCTCATGGAGTTCTGGATTGACGGCTTATTGGCAAGTTATTACAGCTAAGGGGAAATGATTAGAATATTAATTGAGCATGGAATTTGATAAATATGTGCAAGGGTTGTCCTCATTGAATCAGGTTTAGGCTTGGAGGGATTTAGGAATTATGCTTAGTACTGAGGTAATTTATAGGTGAAGGGATTCAGTCAGGTGCTTTATCTAGATGGGTGTTCAGGTGCCAGAAAAGTCGTAGAGTTGATTATATTTGGGACCAAGCCATAGTAGGTGACTCTCAATAATGGTTCAAATGGATTCAAAGGTTAGAAGGTGGTGTCTAAGGATTTCAAGCCACCATATGGTTAAGAATCGAGCTTTTGCAGCAGAATTATGGGAAGGAGAAAATGGTTGGAGTGTTCTACGTTATCTTCGGCATGTAGAGTAGAATTGGGGTTCATAATAAGAAGAAAATGACTTCGAGTTCATGGAAAGGTTATCGAAATGGGTATACCGGTCAAAGATGTGAATATACGTGCAAGGAGGGCATGAAACGGTTCATGGGTCTGGAAACGAAATGGTCTCGTGGAATGGAGACACTCAAGGTGAGTGCGAATTGAGTTGCTATGTGTTGATTGGGTTATCATTATTGATGCGGTGAGTGCGAATTGAATTGAGGTACGAGAGGGGTTGTGTTGTATGAGCTTATGGGAAGTTTAATTGATTATCACTGCGGTATCGTGGCGGTGTTAGCGTATGGGATATCGTGATATATTGTTCATCTTGATCTATGGTTTGAGCCAAGTGGGGGGAGTCTACTGTTGATGAGCCGATTGCGCGGCTGAGTGTCGTATCAGTTTCAGTTTGAGGTATACGGGCGAATCAGTTATGCCCCGCAGAGGTGGAGTTTGAGGATTTGCACGTTTTGTGATTATGGGAATTCACTTGTGTGTTGTGATGGTTCTCTTGAATTGAGTTAAGTAAAGGGTCTTTCTATGATGAAGTGTTTTCCCTATTAGCGGTTCAGGAGTTATGACGAGATTCATGTGCGAATGCATATTGGCATGTTAGGTGCAGTGAACGGTATGAAAGTTGGAAGCGAGGACCAAGGTTGCGCTTCGTTGTTGACAAGGATGTCATGAGCTCGGGTGAGTAGGAAAAAGGGATTTGAATGTTTAGAGTAAGCTGGTGTTGTCTTTAGTGTCACCTGAGATTGGTGTTTGGTGAAAGAGGCTTTGCATCCTAGTTATGGGTTCTTGATTTGTTTTAAAACGTTAGTGTGGCCAGTGGTGGATGTGCAGACTTGCTACCTTGTGTGGAAGGTCATGGGAGCGTGACCACGGGATGATTGCATGAGTGTTACATGTACTCACTTAATGGATTGAAGATTTGGACGGAGTATAAAGTAGTGTAATGTTGCTTATTTGAGAATTTATGCCTGGAAGGCGTTCGGTTCATTCCGTAGTGGATTGTGGGGTTTTTGTCTCGGCTATGATGGTCGTTCTTGCGTATTATGAGAGGAAGTGGGGTAATATGGACCCAGGTAGAGCTAGTAGCCTAGTTCGGTGCGAGAAAGGTAGACTCGATGTTTGTCGATGGAATTAAATATGATTATGGGCTCCGTATGAGTCAGGCGTGTTTCGTTATAGCGCTTTTCATGGAAAGGTATTAGAACAACAGATGTTGTTCCGTCTTCGTTCATCTCATATAATATTCCGTTGTGTCGTGTGAGTTGGGAAACGACTTGATATTTTCCTATGTGTTGAGTTCCCGAGTAGTGATGATGTTATGTGAGCATGATGGCTCTTGAGATCCAGAGTGTATATATATATATATATATATATATATATATATATATATATCACACCTTAGTTGTGCTTGAATTTGTATCATACGACTTTATCAGTCTCCCCGGGATGGTATTGTGCACTCAGCGTGCTTGTGACCGATGTTCGATATTTGTGGTAATGAGCAGCGTAGCTTGGTGTGTGTCTTCCTACGTGAATTTTATGTTATTTGGATCCGGTTGCGCGCCGTAACAGTGTGATGTTGAGTACGGTTCCCTATATCTATTTTCTTGTGTTTTTCTTCCTACCTTTCAGAGGAAGGTTCATATTAATTGCGTGAGTTGAGTAGTTACTTTCATAATTCGTTTTCTTTATGTATCATGTTCGAGTTATGGCCTATTGGCGTGTTGTGGTATCATGTGAGACGGTTGGTCATGTTTGGGGTTATTTGTTGCCTGAGCAGTTCACACTGGGGTAAGACGAGACTATCGTATCAGGGATCAATGCGATAAGGTTACGTGAAGTGTATATTAAAGAACAAATACCAACAGTTGGTTTATAATGAGGTGATGATTCTAGTCAATAGGAGAGATTCAAAGATTTGTTAACCCTGCAGTTGGTTGTGAATTTCTATACATCTCCTCTGTTGTGGTGGTATCGTAAGCGTTATAGCAGGACCTATATGTATGTCATGAGGTGCATCGGGAGCATCAGATTCGTGAAATTTTTGCTATTAAAGTTCAGAGAGTGTCATCGTGGTTAAATGATGAATTGTGCGATGTATGGTGCTAATTCATCTATGGTATGTGGTCATGTTCTGGTACACCGTGGTGTAGTTGATACGGTGTTCATATATTGGAAACTGGCCTGGCAGAGAATTTCGGGTGTTGGAACTGGGTCCTGAGCTTATTGTATGGATGAAAGAGGATATCTTCGGATTTGACCGAGCTAATGTACTCAATGGAGTGGTGGCAGCACGAGTAGGTGCACGAGGTGCTAGACAGTTATTTCAGATAACTCAAGAGTAGTTCTTAGCACGTTTGAGGACGAACGTATGTTTAAGTGGGAGAGAATGTAACGACCCGACCGGTAATTTTGAGCTCTAGCGTGTCGTTCAGAGGTTTGAGGGCACGGGCAGCTTCATTTCAGGTGATATGACTTGTATGTGTGGCTGGAATTGAATTTCGGGAAGTTTAGAGTCAATTTGGAAAGAAAATTCTCATTTCAGAAGTCTTGAGTTGGAAGAATCGACTAAGATTGGATTTGATTAAACGACCTCAGAATCAGGATTTGAAGGTTTCAACAGGCTCGTATGATGATTTCTCACTCGATCGTATGTTCGGATCGGGTTTTGGATGACCCGGGATCGTTTCGGCGCATATTGTAGAAGTCAGCATTTTAGAAGAAATTTCATAATTCTGGGTTGAAGTGAATTTCAGTGATATTGATGTCTGTTTGGGATTCCGAGTCTCAAAAGAGCTCCATATGGTGATTCTGGAATTGGGAGCTCGATCGGAAGTGAATTCGGAGGCCCGTAGGTTATTTTGAAGTCATTTGGCTAAAGATAGAAATTTGAAGGTTTTTGGAGAAATCTGACCGGAAGAGGATATTTTGATATCGGGGTCGGAATGCGATTTCGAAAGTTGGAGCAGGTCCGTAATGTTGAATGTGACTTGTGCGCCAAAATTTGGGGTCAATCAAATGTGATTTGATAGGTTTCGACATCAATGTAGAAGTTGGAAATTTCAAAGTTCGTAAGGATTGAATTGAGTTGTGATCCATTGTTTCGATGTTATTTGATGTTATTTGAGGCCTCGAGCAGGTCCGCATTATGTTTTGGAACTTGTTGGTATGTTCGGGTTGGGCCCCGGGGTCCCCGGGTGTTAACCGGACGAGCCTCGGACCAAGTTTGAACTTGGAGAGCATAAGCTGAAGCTCCCAACTTCTGGTGTGATCGCACCTGCTCTTGGATGGCCGCAGGTGCGAGCTCGTGGATACGGGGCATGAGTTGCAGAAGCGAAAAAGCATGGGCTGGCCAGTCACCCTGGGATCGAAGAATTGGCCGCGGGTGTGAAGACCGCAGGTGCGGAAAATCCACTGCAGGCGCGAAGGTTTTGCCGCGGGCACAATGATCGTTGGGCAGTGAGTGTTTAAAGCGGGGGTTTGAGAATTTTTGCTCATTTCTTCATCCTTGGGAGATTTTTGGATCTTCTTGAGAGGGATATTCACCTAACAACTTGGAGGTAAGTCAATCCCACTTATTGCAAGTTAATTACTTTGATTATATCTAGATTTTAACATGGAAAATCATGGGAAATTAGTGGAAACTTAGGGTTTTGAAGAAAAACCAAGAAATTTGTATTTTTGGATTTTTACCATGACTTTGAGCATGAAATTAAGAGTAAATTATATATTGGAGTTAGTAAAGTCATGGGTAATATTTATCTTCGAAAAATTTAAGAATCCGTGCACGTGGGCCTGAGGGTAATTTTGTCAACTTTCCAAGCGGAGTGGGGAATTTACATAAATTAAATTTCTATATGTATTAGAGTAGATTTTCATTTGTTTGCCTTTTATTTGGATAGTTTTGGGCGTTGTGCATCAATTTGAGTCATCGGAAGGGCTTGGAGGCCAGTTATGAATATTCGGAGCGAGGTAAGTCTCCTTTCTAACCTTGTGAGGGGGAATTGACCCCATAGGTGAACTAATCGATATGTGTTACTATTTGTGGGGGCTACGTAAGCACGAGGTGACGGGAGTCCGTGTGTAGCTACTATCATGCTTGTGTCCGGGTAGTCTAGGACCCACTAGCATGCTCTAGTTGTTGTACTTGAAATTTTGCTAATGAAATTAGACTGTTAATTTTTCCGAATTAGTAACTGAATACCTAAGAAAGATTGAAATTTATTTTCCTTAATCATCTAGAAAGAGAATTGATTTTTCCAGGGATAATGGTTTTCCTGACAAAGCATGTTTTACTTGTCGTACTTGTGACCTTACTGATAAATTTATAATAATTAAAACCTTATTGAAATTGGAAAATGAATTTCCAGAAAAGATTTAAATATCATTTTCATGTCCATTAAAAGAGAATTATATCATTTCCTTGAGTAATTGTTTTCCTGATAAAATGTGAATTTAATGTGTGAATATGTGTATCTATGAGTACCTGAGTCGCATGTATGATTCACGAGCAGGGTAACTCTATTATTATATATGACCGCGTCGCATGATCGATTCGCAAGCGGGGGAAATAGACGCATCTATTGTTCGAGCCATTTGACCCTTTGACAGTGCACAATTTATTATTGTTGGTCTGCGTCGTTTGACCCTCGGCATTGCTTGCGCATGATATTTAATGCGTACTTGCTGTGATTTTTACTTGATTACTGGCCTGGAGATTTTAAATTGTCAACTGAAATGACGAGGATTTGAGAATAATAAATGTGATAGAAGTTCCTATTTCATGTTGCTACTTGTTAAGTTGCCTACGATAGCCATGCTTAGTGTCACCCTTAAACATATTAATTTGACCTCTAGTAAGTTTCAAAGGGAACCTCTCGTCACTACCTCTCCGAGGTTAGGCGGGATATACTTACTAAGTACATGTTGTTTTCATACTCATACTACACTTGTTGTGCATTTTTATTGCACATGTACATTCATAGCTAGTGGCCCTACTTGACGCAGTGATGTGGCTTACTTGGAGACTTAAACGAGCTGCACCATCCAGAGACAACCCGCAGCTGGCAGAGTCTTCCTCAGATGTATTGTATTTTATTTTAAATTCCTTGTCCAGTTTTACTTCGGACAAGTATTCTAGTACATGTATAATTCCTAGAAAAATAAATTGCTCATTCACTTGTGACACGGGTTCTGAGAAAATTATGGGATTTATTCACTATTTAAATTGCTAAATATTTTATTGTTTACTCAGTGAAAGTTCACTAATTATTATTTAAGAAAATGAAAAAGGAATGACTTCGAGAATTTTAAAATAAAGATTTTATTTATTTATTAATTGTTGGCTTGCCTGACAGTGGGGTCGGGCGCCATCACGACCTTAATGTATTTTGGGTCGTGACAGGCTGGCTGGGGCTGGACCACACCTGCGGTCTCCCACCTGCGGCCCTAGGCTCGCAGGTGTGGGCACACCAGAACTGGTGCACCATGAGTCATTCTCCAACTCTAAACACCCTGGAACCTACCCGAAAGTCACCCGAGCCCTCGGGGCTCCAAACCAAACATGCACACAACCTCATAAACATCCTACAGACTTACTCGTTCGATTAAATCGCCAAATTAACATCTTAAACAATGAATTTAGCATAGAAATCAAAGAAAAATCTCAAAACTTTCAAAGTTTCAAGTTTTACAAATACGGGTCCGAATCATGTCAAACGACCTCCGTTTCTTACCAAATTTTACAGGCACAACTCAAACATCATATTGAACCTGTACCGGGCTCCGGAACCAAAATACGGGTCCGATACCATAAATTTCAAATATAACCAAATTTCCAAAAACTCTTATATTTTAAGTAAAAACATTTCTTTCATAAATTCATTTCTCGGGCTTGGGACCTCGGAATTTGATTCCGGGAATACGCCCAAGTCTCATATTTTCCTACGGTCCCTCCGGGATCGTCGAATCACGGGTCTGGGACCGTTTAACTAAAATGTTGACCGAAGTCAACTTAAATTCAATATTAAGGCCAGTTTAGCATTTTTCTCAGTTTTTCACATAGAAGCTTCCCAGATATACGCCTGGGTTGTGCATGCAAAACGAGGTGAGATAAAAGGAGGTTTTCAAGGCCTCGGAACACCATTTTGACTTATAAAACAAGGGATTACCTTTTGGGTCATCACGTTCTCCACCTCTAAAACAACCGTTCGTCCTCGAACGGATATAGAAAAGTACCCGAATCAGTGAAAAGATGGGGATAACGGCTCCGCATATCGGACTCGGACTCCTAAGTAGCTGCTTCGGCAGTCTGACCCCTCCAGTGAACACGAATCGAAGGATAACTATTCGATCTCAACTGACGAATCTGCCGGTCTAATATGGCTACCGGCTCCTCCTCATAGGTCAAATCCTTGTCCAACTGGACACTGATAAAGTCTAACACATGGGATGGATCGCCGTGATTATTCCTAAGCATAGATACATGAAACATTGGATGCACGGCTGATAAATTCGGGGGCAACGCAAGTTTGTAGGCCACCTCTCTCACTCTGTCAAGAATCTCAAATGGACCAATGAATCTAGGGATTAGCTTTCCCTTCTTCCCAAATCTCATCATGCCCTTCATGGGCGATACCCGAAGCAATACCCGCTCCCTAACCATGAATGCCAAATCACGAACTCTGCGGTCGGCATAACTCTTCTGCCTGGACTGAGTTGTACAAAGTCTATCCTGAATGATCTTAACCTTATCCAAGTCATCCTGCACTAACTCCGTACCCAACAACTGAGCCTCTCCTGTCTCAAACCACCCAACCGGCGGCTGACACCGCCTACCATATAATGCCTCAGAAGGAGCCATCTGAATGCTCGACTGATAGCTGTTGTTGTAGGAAAACTCATCTAATGGCAAGAACTGATCCCAAGAGCCTCCAAAGTCAATGACAGGCTCGTAACATACCCTCCAAAATCTGAATAGTACGCTAGGACTGTCCGTCCGTCTGAGGATGAAATGTTATGCTCAACTCAACCCTCGTGCCCAACTCACGCTGAATTGCCCTCTAGAAATGCGAGGTAAATTGCGTACCTCGGTCAGAAATAATAGAGACGGGCACACCATGAAGGCGAACAATCTCCCTAATGTAGATCTCTGCCAATCTCTCCGCAGAATAGGAAACTGCCACAGGAATGAAATGCGCTGACTTGGTCAGCTTATCCACAATGACTCATACTGCATCGAACTTCCTCTGAGTCTGTGGTAGTCCAACAACGAAATCCATGGTGATACGCTCCCACTTCTTCTCAGGAGTCTTAATCTGATGCATCAATCCACCAGGTTTCTGATGCTCGTATTTTACCTGCTGACAATTCAAGCACCGACATACATATGCCACAATATCCTTCTTCATCCTCCTCCACCAATAATGCTGCCGCAAATCCTGGAACATCTTCACGGCACCCGGATGCATAGAATACCGGGAATTATGGACCTCCTCTAATATCAACTCATGAAGTCCAATCACATTGGGTACAAAAATATGACCCTGCATCTGTAAAACTCCATCATCACCAACTGTAACCTGCTTGGCATCCCCGTGCCGGACCGTATCTCTAAGGACAAACAAATGGGGATCATCATACTGCCGGTCTCGAATACGATCAAATAATGAAGAACGAGCAACTGTATGATCTAGAATATGGCCGGGCTCAGAAACATCCAATATCATGAACCGATTGGCTTAATCCTAAACATCCAAAGCAAGCGATCTCTCTCTGACCGGAATATAAGCAAGACTACCTATGCTGGCTGACTTCTTGGCCACCACAATGGCCTTCCCTGGATGATATAAGATGGTGATGTCATAGTCTTTCAACAGCTCTAACCATTTTCTCTGCCTCAAATTCAATTCCATCTGCTTGAAAAAATATTGCAAACTCTTGTGATCCATGAACACCTCACAAGGCACGCTATATAAATAATGCCTCCAAATCTTCAGTGCGTGAACAATGGCCGCTAACTCCAAATCATGAACTGGATAATTCTTCTCGTGGATATTCAACTAACGCGAAGCATATGAAATAACATTGCCTTCCTGCATCAACACTACACCAAGTCCAACCCAAGATGAATCATAATACACAGTATATGGCCCTGAATATGTGGGAAAAACCAACACTGGTGTCGTGGTCAAGGATGTATTGAGATTCTAAAAGCTCGCCTCACACTCATCTGACTACCTAAACTGGGAACCCTTCTGATTCAACCTGGTCATCAAGGCTGCAATAGATGAAAAGCCTTCCACAAACCGACAATAGTAACGTGCTAAGCCCAAGAAACTTCGAATCTCTATAGCTGACGTGGGTCTAGACCAATCCTTGACTGCTGAAATATTCTTGAGATCCACCTGGATACCCTCTACTGATACAACATGACCCCTAATGCAACTGAGTTCAACCAGAACTCACACTTAGAAAACTTAGCATACAACTTACTGTCCTTCAAAGTCTGAAGAACGACTCGAAGGTGCTTCTCGTGTTCCTCATACAGCGGGAATAAATCAGAATATCATCAATGAATACAATCAAGAAGGAATCCAAATAAGGCCTGACCACTCGGTTCATCAAGCCCATAAAAGCTACTGGGGCATTTGTCAACCCGAATGACATTACTAAGAACTCGTAATGCCCATACCGAGTGCGAAAAGCTGTCTTAGGGACATCGGATGCCCTAATCCTTAACTGATGGTAGCCAGATCTCAAATCGATCTTCAAAAATGCCCTGGCACCCTGAAGTTGATAAAAAAATCATCAATTCATGGAAATGGATACTTGTTCTTGATGGTAACCTTGTTCAATTGCCGATAATCTGTACACATACTCATCGACCCATCCTTCTTCTTAACAAACAACACTGGCGCACCCCAAGGCGAGACACTAGGCTTAATGAAACCTTTATCAAGAAAATCTTGCAATTGTTCTTTCAACTCCTTCAACTCTGGCGGGGACATACGATATAGCAGAATAGAAATGGGCTGAGTGCCCGGAGCCAAATCAATGCAAAAGTAAATATCCCTTTCGGGTGGCATACCCGACAGGTCTGCAGGAAACACCTCTGGAAACTCACAGACTACGGGCACATACTCCATAGAAGGAACCTTGCACTAGAATCATGAACATAAGCCAAATAGGCCAAACACCCCTTCTGAACCATGCGCCAAGCCTTCATATATGAGATAACCCTGCCGGAAGAATGACCAAGAGTCCCCCTCCACTCTAGTTGAGGCAACCCCGGCAATTCTAATGTCACGGTCTTGGCATGACAATCCAGTATGGCATGATAAGGCTACAGCCAATCCATCCCTAAAATAACATCAAAATCTACCATATCCAGGAGTAGAAGATCTATGCTGGTCTCAAGACTACCAATAACCACTACACATGAAAGGTAGACACGATCTACTACAATAGAATCACCCACCAGTGTAGACACATATACAGGAGTACTCAGAGAATCACGAGACATAACCAAATAAAGAGCAAAATAAGATGACACATAGGAATATGTGGACCCTGGATCAAATAAAACTGAAGCATCCCTACTGCAAACTGAAACCATACCTGTGATAACTTCATCGGAGGCCCCAGCCTCAGGTCTAGCTAGAATAGCATAACATCGGGGTTGGGCCCCACCAGTCTGAACTACATCCCTAGGACGACCTCCTACTGGCTGACCTCTACCTCTAGCAGCCTGTCCTCCACCTCTAACGGCCTGACCTCCACCTCTAACACCTCAACCCCCATCTCTAGCTGGTTGAGCGGGCAGTTGAACACCTGGTACTGGAACCATGGCACGAGAACCCTGGTGCTGAGAACTGCTCGAGGCTCGAGGCTCGAGGGAAAAATCTAGCAATGTGCCTCTGATCACCAAAAGTATAACAAGCCCTCGGCTGTTGAGGCTGCTAACCTTGAAACTGACCCAGACGACCTGTGTAACCACCCTAAAAACCCTGAATCGGCAATGCACTGATAGGAGCTTATAGTGCACTGTAGGGCAACTGATCAGAATATTGCATATGAGGACCACAACCATCTAGACACTGCGAGAAACCTGAAGTGCCGAATGAAATGGCCTAGGAGGATGGCCTCTACCAAAAGAATCCTTGCCTCCAGATGAGGCGCCACTGAACCTGCTAAAATGACGGGGTCTTTTGTCAGACCTCTAACCAACCCCTATAACAGAACCATTTCAACTCGTCTGGCTATATTGGTTGCATCCTGGAAAGAAATCTCACTCCCTGTCTCCTTGGCCATCTGCAATCTGATCGGCTGAGCTAACCCCTCGATAAATCTCCTCACCCTCTCTCTATTGGTGGGAAGTATCATAATAGCATGCCGGGCCGAGGTAACAAATATGGTCTCGTACTGAGTGACGGTCATAGAGCCCTGCTGGAGACGCTCAAACTGCCTCCGTAGATCGTCTCTCTAAGTGATAGGAAGAAACTTCTCCAGAAATAGCTAAGTGAACTGGGCCCAAGTCAAGGCCGGTGATCCAACTGTTCCGTCCAAACAATAATCTCTCCACCAAGTCTTTGCGGGACCTGATAGACGAAAGGTAGCAAAGTCGACCCCATCGGTCTCCATTATCCCCATGTTCCTTAGAACCTCATGGCAGCTATCCAAATAGTCCTGGGGATCCTCTGAAGATGCACCGCTATATGTAGTAGTGAAAATCTTGGTGAACCTGTCCAACCTCCACAAAGCATCAACAGACATAGTTTCTCCACCACTGGTCTGAGCCGTAATACCCGGCTGAACTACCCCCAGCTAGCTGAGCTAATGGAGTTTGAAACTGAGGAGCCAACTGCTCCGGAGTGCGAGTAGCGGGAGTCTAGGCTCATCCTCCAGCCTGAGAGACGGCTGGTGCTGCAGGAAGCAAACCTGCCTGAGTGACATACTCCATAAGGTCCACTAGACGGACCAGATCATCCTGGAGTACTAGGGTGCCATTGAACCCCTCGGGAACCTGAGTTGGCCCAACCAGGACTGTCTGGGTAGGAACCTCATCAGAAAACTCTACCTGAGGCTCCGCCACTAGGTCTACTGCTCTGGGCTGAGCTCTTCCCTTACCTCAGCCTCTATCACGGCCTCGGCCTCGTCAGCCTTAGACAGTATGGTTTTGTGCTTGGGTCGCGTGTGGTAAATCTGGTGCCACGACCCAAAATCCCTAAGGTCGTGATGGCGCCGGAAATCAATGTCAGGCAAGCCAAATCATTAATTAATTGAAATAACTTTCCGGTTTTAACATTTATGAAAATATTTCCTTTCACTTTATTACATAATAACCAAATTAAAAAATGTGTCAATTAGGAAAAATTGTTTGAATACTACAGTTTAACAATTATAACCCAACACATATCCCAGAACCCGGTGTCACAGGTACATGAGCAATTTCTAAGAACTTATACAAGCCTGTCCGAAATACAACTGGACAAGGAAATTTAAAATGAAATAAATACAGTACGAAGGAGACTCTGTCAGCTATGGATCGCCTCCGGATGATGCAGCTCGCCTAAGTCTCTGAATCCTCCACATTTCTATGAAAGTACCTATGCAATAAAATGCACAAAAAGTGTAGCATGAGTACGAAAACAACGTGTACTCAGTAAGTCACCCGCCTAACCTCAGAGAGGTAGTGACGAGAGGTCGAATTAGACACTCACTAAGGGCTAGCAAATTTATTTAACAGTGTAAGATGAACACGATAAGCATGTAAAGGCAGTAAAGCAGCATGTATGTAAGGCACTGAACTCCAAGTAAATACTAGAAATAAACAACAGATACCACTTTCTCATTATTTTCCAAATATCTTAAGTAAACAATTTCCTCTTTGTTTTCCCCCAAATATCACAAAATCAACAATTGCCTCTTTATTTTCTCCCAAATATCTTATCACTTCATTTACTTTTGAGACAGATATATACTTATACTTTGTTCAGACTCCTATTTGTTGTATTCATAGACAGTCTGTGAGGTTGTGACACTTGTTCTGGGAGTACTTTGGTTCTGGATTTCGTATTAGTATTATATAAAAAGGTTGAATCATGTTATTAACGTATATTTTAATTCCGTGATTTTATTATAAATTCTGGTAAACTGTTAAAGGTGAAGGAACAAGGTAATTAATGAGTAACGTTGGCTTGCCTAGCGGGTTCAATGTTAGGCACCATCACGGTCCCGACGGTGGGAAATTTGGGTCGTGACATATACATACATACATACACACATACATACATATATATATATATATATATGTATATATACATACATACATACATACATACACATACTTACATACATACATACATACATACATACATACATATATATGTATGTATGTATGTATGTATGTATGTATGTAGGTATGTGTATGTATGTATGTATATATGTATGTATGTACATATATATACATGTGTGTGTGTGTGTGTGTCACGACCTGAATTTCCCCATCGTCGGGACCGTGATGGCGCCTAACATTGAATCTGTTAGGCAAGCCAACATAAATAATCAATTTATCTTATTCCTTTATTATTACCAAATAATATGTGAAAAGACGACACTAACATAGATAGAAGTACAAAATGGAACAAGGTATATAAACTCAATGTATACCTTTACGAACTTTCACAAAAAAACAAATCCCAGAACTTTGGAGTCACAAACTCAAGCCTCGATTACCGCTTTCCCTTTTGAATTTGACCCCAATTCACTTGTATCTAGACATATTTCACTTAATAACATCAATAAATGCTAAAAAATTCAATCCCAACCCTCAATTATAGGTTTTATATCAATATTTCCAGAAAGTCAAAAATTGACCCCGAGCCCACTTCGTCAAAACATGAGGTTCGGACCAAAACTCGATCACCCATTCACCCACTAGCCTTAATATGTAATTATTTTCGAAATACGACCTCAAAACGAGGTCTAAATTCCAATTATTCAAAAAGCCCTAACAACTACCCAAACCCCCAATTTTCTACCCTTAAGAACATGATTTAGGCCTAGAAATCTAATGGGTGTTAATGGAAAATGAAGACAATGAGATTAAGAACATGAACCTATGATTTGGTGATGAAATCCCTCTTCAAAAATCACCCAAGGTCGGATTCTATGGAAGGAGATATGAAATGATGGCTATTTTCCCTTTTAGATACTGTTTTAAACCCTGAACAGTCCCTCTACGCGATTGCGAGGAATCTGTCGCGTTCGCGGAACATTGTGGCCAAAAGACCTATGTGATCGTGATAAGCTGCTCGCATTCGCGATGATCTATCCCCCTGACCACCGCGTTCGCGGGCCTGGGACCGCGTTCGGGAAGAACAACATAAGGACTCCCCCAGCCCCACTCCAGTACACTACGCGATCACGACCAAGACCCTGCGTTCGCATAGAAGAAACCCCTCCCCACCCCAGCTTGTGCACCGCGATCGCGTGGGTTGTACCGCGATCACGAAGAGCAAATCGTAGGACACGAGAAACAGCAACTCACACCAGATTTTTCTAAGTCCAAAACACCCCTATGCCTATCCGAAACTCACACGATCCCTCGGGGCTCCAAACCAAAGATGCACACTACCACAAAAAATCCTACGGACTTACTCGTGCGATCAAATCGCCAAGTTAAAAACTTAAACAACGAATTTAGCATAGAAAACAAAGAAAAATCTCAAAACATTCAAAGTTTCAAATTTTACAAATACGGGTCCGAATCACGTCAAACGACCTCCGCTTCATACCAAATTTTATAGACACAACTCAAATATCATATTGAACCTGTACCGGGATCCGGAACAAAAATACGGGCCCGATACCATAAATTTCAAATATAACCAAATTTTCAAAAACTCTTATTTTTTTAGTAAATCAATTTCTTTCAAAAATTCATTTCTCGAGCTTGGGACCTCGGAATTCGATTACGGGAATACGCTCAAGTCCCATATCCGGGACCATAGAATCATGGGTCCAGGTCCGGGACCGGGTCCGTTTAACCAAAATGTTGACCGAAGTCAACTTAAATTCAATATTAAGTCCAATTTAGCATTTTCCTCAGTTTGTCACATTTAAGCTTTCCGGATATACGCCCGGCTGTGCACGCAAAATGAGGTGAAATAAAAGAAGGTTTTAAGGTCTCAGAACACAATTTTGACTTTATAAAATGAGAGATGACTTTTTGGATCATCACATTCTCCACATCTAAAACAACTGTTCGTCCTCGAACCCATAGAAATGTACCTTAATTAGGGAAAAGATGGGGATATCGTCTCCGCATAACGGACTCGGACTCCCGGGTAGCTGCCTTGGTAGGCTGACCTCTACACTGGACACAAACCTAAGGATAACTCTTCGATCTCAACTGAAAAACCTACCGGTCTAATATGGCTACCGGCTCCTCCTCATAAGTCAAATCCTTGTCCAATTGGACACTGCTGAAATCTAACACATGGGCTGGATCTTCGTGATACTTCCGAAGCATAGACACATGAAACACCGGATGCCACAGCTGATAAATTCGGTGGCAACGCAAGTCTGTAAGCCACCTCACCCACTCTATCAAGAATCTCAAATGGACTAATGAATCTAGGTCTTAGCTTGCCCTTCTTCCCAAATCTCATCACGCCCTTCAAGGGCGATACCCGAAGAAATACCCGCTCCCCAACCATGAATGCCAAATCACGAACTTTGCGGTCGGTATAACTCTTAAGCCTGGACGGAGCTGTATGTAATCTATCGTGAATGATCTTGACCTTATCCAAGGCATCCTGCACTAACTCCGTACCCAATAATCGAGCCTCTCCCGGCTCAAACCACCCAACCGGCGACCAACACCACCTACCATATAATGCATCATAAGGAGCCCTCTGAATGCTAGACTAATAGATGTTGTTGTAGGCAAACTCAGCTAATGGAAAGAACTGGCCCCAAGAGCCTCCAAGTTCAATAACACAGGATCGTAGCATATCCTCCAAAATCTTAATAGTACGCTCGGACTGTCTGTCCGTCTAAGAATGAAATGTTGTGCTCAACTCAACCCTCGTGCCCAACTCACGCTAAATTGCCCTCCAGAAATGCGAGGTAAACTGCGTACCTCGGTCAGAAATAATAGACACTGGCACAGCATGAAGGCGAACAATCTCTTTAATGTAGATCTCTGCCAATCTCTTAGAAGAATAGGAAACTTCCACAGGAATGAAATGCACTGACTTGCTCAGCCTATCCATAATGATCCATACTGCATCGAACTTCCTCTGAGTCTGTGGGTGGGAGTCCAACAACGAAATCAATGGTGATACGCTTCCACTTCCACTCAGGACTCTTAATCTGCTGCATCAATCCGCCAGGTCTCTGATGCTCGTATTTTACCTGCTGACAATTCAAGCACGGAGCTACATATGCCACAATATCCTTCTTCATCCTCCTCCACCAATAATGCTGCCACAAATCCTGGTACATCTTTTCTTTGCGGCACCCGGATAGATATAATACTGGGAACTATGTGCCTCCTCTAATATCAACTCACGAAGTCCATCAACATTAGGTACACAAATAAGACCCTGCATCTGTAAAACTCCATCATCACAAACTGTAACCTGCTTGGCATCCCCGTGCCGGACCGTATCCCTAAGGACATACAAATAAGGATCATCATACTGCCAGTCTCGAATACGACCAAATAATGAAGAACGAGCAAATGTATAAGGTAGAACATGGTCGGGCTCAGAAACATCCAAAGTCATGAGCCGATTGGCTAAAGCCTAAACATCCAAAGCAAGCGGTCTCTCTCCGACCAGAATATAAGAAAGACTACCCATGCTGGATGACTTCCTACTCAAAGCATCGGCCACCACATTGGCCTTCCCCGGATGATATAAGATGGTGATATCATAGTCTTTAAATAGCTCCAACCATCTCCTCTGCCTCAAATTCAACTCCTTCTGCTTGAACAAATATTGCAAACTCTTGTGATCCGTGAACACCTCACAAGACACGCCATATAAATAATGCCTACAAATCTTTAGCGTGTGAACAATGGCTGCTAACTCCAAATCATGAACTGGATAATTCTTCTCGTGGATCTTCAACTGATGTGAAGCATATGCAATAACATTGCCTTCCTGCATCAACACCGCACCAAGTCCAACCCGAGATGCATCACAATACACAGTGTATGGCCCTGAACCTATGGGCAAAACCAACACCGGTGCCGTGGTCAAGGCTGTCTTGAGCTTCTGAAATCTCGCCTCACACTCATCTGACCCCCTAAACTGGGCACCCTTCTCAGTCAACCTGGTCATTGGGGCTGCAATAGATGAAAAGTCTTCCACAAACCGACGATAGTAACCTACTAAGCCCAAGAAACTCCGAGTCTCTGTAGCTGACGTGGGTCTAGACCAATCCTTGACTGCTGAAATCTTCTTGGGATCCACCTGGAAACCCTCTGCTGATAAAACATAACCCAGGAATGAAACTGAGCTCAACCAAAACTCACACATAGAAAATTTAGCATACAACTGACTGTCCTTCAAAGTCTGAAGAACGACTCGAAGGTGCTGCTCGTACTCCTCCCGGCTGCGGGAATAAATCAGAATATCATCAATGAAGACAATCACGAAGGAATCCAAATAAGGCTTGAACAATCGGTTCATCAAGTCCATAAAATATGTTGGGGCATTTGTCAATCCGAATGACATCACTAAGAACTCATAATTCCCATATCGAGTGTGAAAAGATGTCTTAAGGACATCGGATGCCCTAATCCTCAAGTGATGGTAGCCAGATCTCAAATCGATCTTCAAAAATACCTCGGCACCCTGAATCTGATCAAACAAATCATCAATTCGCGGTAATGTATACTTGTTCTTGATGGTAACCTTGTTAAATTGCCGATAATCTATACACATCCTCATCGACCCATCCTTCTTCTTAATAAACAACACTGTCGCACCCTAAGGTGAGACATGAGGCTTAATGAAGCCTTTATCAAGCAAATCCTGCAACTGTTCTTTCAACTCCTTCAACTCTGGCGGGGTCATACGATATGGCGGAATAGAAATGGGCTGAGTGCCTGGAGCCAAATCAATGCAAAAGTCAATATCCCTATGGGGTGGCATACCTGGCAGGTCTGCAGGAAACACCTCTGGAAACTCACTGTCACAACCCCAAATCCTAAATCGGACGTGATGGTGACTATCGTGGAACTAGGCTAGCCAACAATCACATATTTACAGTTTCTTTCTAAAATCCCAACCATTTTCAACATTTCATAAACGTATATAGAATTATTGAATCCATTAGGCAAAATAAACAGTTAAACAGTCTAAACCATCCCCAAAATCCGGAGTCAGCATGTCATGAGCATATAAGGAATATACCAAAAAGTCTACTATTATAATACAAAACCTCTGAACGAATAACTAGGTACAACATAAGAAGGGAAAACAGAGATGATGCGGACGCTGAGCAACTACTTCTATGTCCCGAACTCCGGCTCCGCATGGAAGAGATGGATAACGCTCGGTATCAGCACTTGTATCTGCACACAGGGGTGCAGGGAGTAATGTGAGTACGCCAACTCAGTAGTAATGAGAATAAATCAAGTCTAAGAAGTAAGAAACACATAAAACAAAATCTTCAAGTCATAATATGCACAACCTTTTTTTCCAACAGTTTATACATATATATATATA